>OX453056.1:4607893-4833415 GCA_949699795.1 Spicauda simplicius | reverse complement strand
ATGATAAAAAATAGTAACATTAAAATCGGTTTGGCCGCTCATGGATTACCTAGTCAAACACAGAGTAAAAAAACGAATTTAAAGTGTGTATTTGTGGGTAGGAACGTATTGTTATGTATTTTTTTGTTTAAATTAGACGAATTCTAATATTGTAAACCGCTTTTTTTAAACCAATTTACATTCTTAGTGGTCTAATTCACAATATCGGGATACTCTTTTTCGATCAACTCCTCCACATTTGAATCAAAACGTATCGATTATAAAGATTGATTTGAAGTTTTCCGAATTGGAAAATACTATTTGAAGTAATTTTGACGGATTTCAATTTCTAAGTAAGGTTATAGGTAAACCTACTTTTAATATTAGTTTGTGTTCAGGAGTTCCGGAAGGCATTAAGGAATTCAAAAATTCTGTTGGATAATGTACTGCTTCCTCCATCTCAATGACTGTGTCTACCGAATAGTAGATCTGTGACGCTGCTTTAAATTTTGAAAAAAAAAACATTTATTTTATCGACACGTTCATTGGTGGGTGGGTATATAACCGTCTTTTGGAACCAATTTATAGTGTTATTGGTTGTATTAACAATATCGGGATATATTTTTTCAACCAACTCCTCCACATTTAAACGAAGACGTATCGATATAAAGATTGATTTCAACTTTTCCGGATAACAAAGCACTATTATCTACTTGAAGTCTACTATCTACTTTAGGTATTCAAAGTGACACTTTTCATCATAATGTTCTCTCAGGAACGGGTTGTAATGTATTGTAATCAATAAGTACCAAACTCATACGGCTTAAGTAGGTTGTGTACTTAGATTATCAGGGATGATGAATTGAAGTTTAATTTATTAATCACATTTCAGTTTAATGAGCTGTCATTAAACTTATAATATATACTAAAAACAACCGTAAGCATTATGTGAGTACCTTTTAGGCTTGCACTATCCCGCATCATCAGAGAGGAGTTGAAGGTAAAAAAAATATCCCGTGTCTTTGCTTAGTATTCTTATTACTTATACGTAAGCACTTGCGAGCCAACTTCTATAGCTTGGGCTTGCAGTACCCTGCATCATCAGGGTGGAGGAGCTTAAGGTCGAAATTGTCATCATGTGTCTTTGCTTAGTAATTATATTACATACCCGAAAGCATTAAATGGCCAACTCCTATGGCTTAGGCTTGCAGTACCCTGCATCATCAGGCTTGAGGAGTTGAAGATCGAAATTTTCATCTTGTGTCTTTGCTTAGTTATTTTATTACATACCCGAAAGCACTAAATAGCTAACTTTTATGGCTTAGGCTTGAAGCACCCCTGCATCATCAGGGTTGAGGAGATGATGGTAAAAATTTTCGTCTTGTGTCTTTGCTTAGTAATTATATTACATACCCGAAAGCATTAAATGGCCAACTCCTATGGCTTAGGCTTGCAGTACCCTGCATCATCAGGCTTGAGGAGTTGAAGATCGAAATTTTCATCTTGTGTCTTTGCTTAGTAATTATATTACATACCCGAAAGCACTAAATAGCTAACTTCTATGGCTTAGGCTTGAAGTACCCCTGCATCATCAGGGTTGAGGAGTTAAAGGTCAAAATTTTCATCATGTGTCTTTGCTTAGTAATTATATTACATATCTGAAAGCACTAAATAGCTAACTTCTATGTCTTAGGCTTGAAGTACCCCTGCATCATCAGGGTTGAGGAATTGAAGATCAAATTTTTGTTTCATGAATTTGTTTAACAATATTATTATATATCCATAAAAACAAATTGACTTACTTCTACGGTTCAGGCTAGCAGTACCCCTGCATCATCAGGATTGAAGAGTTGAAGGTCAATTTTTTTTAGGAAATATCTGCTTAGTAATCTCATTCTACATTCAACCCAATTGGACTCCTACAGCTTAGGTTTGGCCGAGTATCGCTAATTTCGGTAATTTGCTTCAAAGAAATGGATCCTATGATCAGAACCGTATCAAACTCATCAGAGTACCCTTAAAGTACATTCTTTCAAATAAAAGAAAAATCATCAAAATCGGTTGGCGGGAAATTGTGTTATTCATCTATTAATACAAATATCAGACTTATGCGCTTTTCTTATGGATGCCACTGTCAAAAGTGAACTAAAATAGGACCCCATGACACGCACTACCTTTGAAATGAAAAAAAAAATCATCCAAATCCGTTCACCCATTGCGGAGAAATCGAGTAACAAATATAAAATTAAAAAAACAATAAAAAAAATACAAACGAATTGATAACCTCCTCCTTTTTGGAAGTTTAAAACTATGTTTTAACATAAAAATCAAAGCGAAATACTAAATTTTATTGAGGTGGCCTCAAAATTGACGGACTTTCATACAAACTTACATCTCCTATTTGGGTTAAATTGGGGGGGGGGGGGGATCAGAAAATTCATTCATAACTGACGTCTACGTCATAAAAGGAACCCCTAGTAAAAATCATATTCGTATCTTTAACAGTTTAGGCTCTACGATGTTTATTCAATAGATGAGTGAGAGAGCATCCTTTCGTTTTTATATAAGTATATATAGATATAGATTCGTATAGTATCAAATAACATAGGTACACACATAACCAATAAAAAATACATAACAAAGGAATACATTTTACAGACTATAACATGTTTAGTTTCAACCAATTCAACTATGCAGTTACTTATCTTATCACTTATCGAACTCAGAATAAATACTGCGTAGTTTTAAATTGACGTAACTTTTTTATTTATAAACCGATTTACATAAAATAAACACTAAATGTTAAGTGAAAGTTCCCACAACACATTGGTGAAAATTATATTCAAATTGGATAATCCGTTTCTGAGATTAGCGTTTTCAAACACACAGACAAACAGACAAACAGACAAACAGACAAACAGACAAACAGACAAACAGAAAAGATTTCTAAAAACCATTATTTTGGGTTCTATATCGTATTAAAGACCTCTAGAAATGGTTTTTACCTAAATTTATTCCATGTACAGACAGCGACCTCTTACAGATTTATTATAGTATAGATAGATAGATAAAAGGCAGTGGAACGTTTATCGTTCGATCGGTACTACCGCGAAATATATTTCAAGCTTGTAGCAGTTATTGCGGTTCGTTGAAAGGGTGTGGTTGCCGGCTCACTCACATATGAGGTGGATATCTTGGTCCTCGGGATTTACAACGTATGTAACTTACTTCAGATAGAATCCTTGTTGTGTATGAAGTTGCTTATAATAGCCCATGAGGGATCGCCAATATATCGCCAGTTTTGAAGTGAAGCTCTTTATGTACATACCTTTCTTAAAAAGCAGTATACCATAGTGTTCTGGGAACACCTCAAAAACAGTGTGAAACCCAGACTGTAGTCTGTAAGTAAGAGATGTTTTTGAAAATATATTTTTTGACGTGGGCCTCGTTTTGACTCATGGTTCGACATCAATAGATATCCTTGAACAAAGTATACATTAAATCTTACTTTGAAAATAGCAAGTATGCAACAACCAGGATGCTACATAAAAGTGTTGTTGGTCCTGAAGACCAAGTAGGCACTTCCAATGTGACATTTCAACTTGGAAGACCTAATAAGAGTATGCCCTTATCCTATCATTTATACCAGTAAATCACTACTATTTATTTAAAGACTTCCGTTATAAGGCAGAAATCTGTGCAGAGCTGTTCTAAATAGCTATTGCATTAACAGCAAAGATTGTTACATCTTCTGTGTATTTACACGCGCAAACCAAAATTTATACCAAAGTAAGTTATTTAACTCATAACGACTCTCGCACGTAACACCGTGCCTCTCATTAAAAGTTGCCAAAAATTCAAACTGGTATTCAGGTATTCATGAAAATGACAACTTTCTATTAGACGAGTTTTCTAACTTTGCATTATTCTGTTACTTTTTTATAATAATGAAGTAGCAAATGAACATGCAGTCCACCTGATGGTAAGTGGTCACTGTCGCCCATGAACATTTGTAAGCAGTTTTATACAGAACATGGGTTCCATCTGATGTCAATCACAGATGCATTGCTACTCCCGAGGACTATGATGGTCGTCTCATGTGAAAGTGTGCCGGCAACCACACCCTTCCATCGAAACGCAAGTAAAGTATACGTGGCGGTGGTATCTCCCCGATCGAACTACAGTCCTTTAGCTTTGTTACTAGCTTTGCCCGCATTGGCTACGTCTAACACAGTAATAACTATCTAACGTGTTAAACTATCTGTGAAATATCAAAGAAATTCGACCAGTTTTTGCGTGAAAGAGTAACAAAAAAACATACCTACATCTTTAAAAACTTTCACAGGAGTTGGTCGATATAATGCTGAAACGAATGGACGCGGATCTGGATGGAGTGATCAACTTCAATGACTTCCATGAGTCGGTGACGAAGACGCCCTCGCTGCTTGAAAGCCTGGGCTACTGCTTGCCTGAGAGACCGGCTGTGTACGCCTTCCTCGCGACATGGTGTCCGACGTGGCGTAAAATGTAATGTCTGATCATGAAGATATTTTGTGTCAATCTATACGAATAATAAATTTACGACTGTCAGTGAAAATCTTTCTTTTCGATAATTACTTTTATAGTACTAAATGAAAAGGACAAGTTTTGAAAATGCTATGTCGATAACGTATATGTGATATTGTTCAAACATTTTTAGATGGTCCATCAGATGGTAAGTTTTCATTGCTGCCTATAGACACCTGTAAGCAACTACATAGAGAACATTAGTGGATATAATGCTTAAGCAAATGGACGCGGACTTCCATGAGTTGGTGACGAAGACGTCCTCGCTGCTTGAAAGCCTGGGCTACTGCTTGCCTGAGAGACCGGCTGTGTACGCCTTCCTCGCGACTTGGTGTCCGACGTGGCGTAAAATGTAATGTCTGATCATGAAGATATTTTGTGTCAATCTAGACAAATAATAAATTTACGACTGTCTACTGAAACTGCGACAACCTTCTTTTCGGTAATTACTTTAATAGTACAAAATGTAAAGAAATATTTTTGAAAAGGTGAAATCAATGATGTTTACGTGAGATTGTATGATATAACTCTTTTTATTCAGAAAACATGATTATAGTGGTTTGATACTAATTTCATAATAATACAGTTCATAATAATACAGTTTTAGAATCGGTTAACTTCGAGATTATGTGAACAGGTGGTAGAACCAGTGCAATTCGACCGGGGAAGTACCTACCACCACCACTCCTATTTCTAGCGTCAAGCATTTCTTACGTTTTGATGGAAGGGTGTACTTGTCGGTACACTTTTATACGAGACAACCATCATAGTCCTTGGGAGTAGTAATGCATCTGTAATTATATAGTATATATCTTAGTGAGTATATATCTGTATTCACATAGAACCCATGATCTATATGAAGTTGTTTACAGATGTCCATGAGCGGCAGTGACCACTTACCATCAGGTGGACTGGATGCTCGTTTCCTACTTCAATCACATAATATTATTATCACGTTATTAGGTAGAAACAAACGTGACGGTAGTACCTTCGGAGTCGACCCACAAAGGCCTCTACTACCTTCAAAAATGTATTCCGAAAATAAGCTATTTTGTTCCGGAGAATTGAAAAAACAGATTGAACAAATTAAAATGAGAAAGTGAGATTTTGCTTTAAAGAGAAAGGCAAAAAGTGTACTGTTCGTCTGATATTAAATGTTTATTGTATCTCTAGGACACCTGAGTCTAGGGCTTTAACTTTCTTGTACTCGTGTTTGCTCTTTTTCATACAAACATTCAGCTAGGTCTGGAAACTTACGAACATTTATGTCTTTATTTAAGGTCCTAAAATATGCTCCTCTTTACCGAGAACGATACCCGTGGGAGCTATATCTTTAAACTGACTGCTACCAAGTCTAAATAGTCAAATGGTCAGTAAGTAAAATTATTTTATTTTGGGGGGGAAACCTTCAAAAGATACCCGACGCCGTGGGAGTGACGAAAGATTAAGTGGGATTTTTCCGCACTAAAACCCTCCGCTGCCCGTCCTTACCGCTACAAGGAGGACTGTAAGATCTCCAAAGGAACGCAACTAGAGTTCTGTGAACGCGTTGCCCCATCGGGCTCTTCCCAGGTGAGTGACTGGGCCACACACTCCGTCTGGTCTTACCGACGATATACGACCACGCATGCCGTCGTCTTCTCGGGGTCACCTGACCGAACGATTAGAGCTCCCACTCTAGCCGCCAGTAACACCACAAGCCCCTTTTAGCCACCTTCTTACGACAGGCAGGGGATACCGTAGTCCTATTCTGATCCCGGAAATACAGGGACGATCAATGTAAGCCTAATGTTTGAAATTTGCCCTCTCGATTTTTCTGAAATCATGTGCATATTAAAAACTATCAATGCTTTACGGTGAAGGAAAACATTGGGCAAATCAAACAAGCCTACATACACGAGAGATCTTTAAAAAAATCACAGATAAAGTCTATCAACTCGCACTTGGCCAGCGCTGTGGACTCTGGCCTAAAACTCATTCTGAGAGGTGACCCGTGCCCGGCAGTGGGAAAATAATGGGTTGACGACAAAGTATAACTCTGGACATACCACCGACCAATTTCGGTATAATAACAGCAAGATTATAATATATATATTAAAGTTGTCATATTTTGAACGATACGGTAAGGTAATGCTTTTCCGAGGCGATTCAACTTTAGTCCTTAATAGTAGCCGTAAAGGTATCGGTGGTGAATCTCAGGTAAAACTCTGATCTACACCATAGATACCATAGACTAGAACCATAGATAATTGTTTGTTGTAAATGTATGGGCGGTAGTTACCACTATCAGGTCTACTGCATGCTCATTTGTTACTTCTATACCATAAAAAGGTTTTGCGCTAAGTGCATGTAACTTACAAAGACTTTCCAGCAAAAATTTCGCAGTGCTGCAAAACTCTAGGGACATAGACTCAACTTGTGGAGCGCTTATCTACCTTTAACTTTTTGATAATACAGTCACATATATAAACGAACTAATGTCGGTTGCAGAGTGAATTCTATTTTTTTTAGCAATTGTGTAGTTTCTGTTGGCCCTATTGGCCTTTACAGTTTCACCCGGTTTTGGGAATTCTAACAAAGAGATCTGAATTTATACAGGTGTGAATTTATCAAAATGTTTTTATTTAATTTACTTAAGACCTTTGTATGCAGACGTATACACATACCTAGACGTATACATTCGTTGTACGCTGTAAAAGAGCTTTTGTAAGAGTTCCAAGACTACATACGTAGAAATGCACGGAGAAAATTGTGTTCTTACTAAGATTATTTCAGTATAAATATTAGCTTTTACTAACAATGTCTGCCTGTTGCCGGCATCGTAACCCTGACCTTATAATTGCAAGAGGTACTCGTAATATGAAATAGAAAAGCAAAGTATTGCTTTACTTCCCTTTGTAAAAAAGTCTTATCTTTTCTCTTTAATAGATTTTTTTGCGCTATGTAAAGGTCACGTACATTGCCACTTTAAGTGAAGTAATGTAAAAAAAGTATTAAAGTATCAGCTCTTTAATATGCTTTATATGTGTATGGAATTTGGAACCTTTCGGCAAGACAAACTGGCCTCACTGAACCAAACTTATTTTGTCCTACTAATCTTGAGGGCTTTTCACACCTATGATTAACCTACGATAAAATATTGATTCCGAATAACAAATAATAGAAAATATTTCAAACTGTGAAGGTTAATGTTGTGCCAAAATTATACGTGTTCGTCATTGTCTATTGTTTTTAACAAGAGGTGTAAAAGGAAAAAAATATATATTCACAAAATTTATATAATTCTGAGTAGAGCCGTTTGTAGGACAGTTCGATAAGATTAGATTACTTGTTAATTACTTGCTAAGGTGGTTGCTACTGAGGCTGTAATTGCATTTCATTAGGGTAGTGAAGTCGCTATCAATTTTCTATTAACCTAATTGAGAGCCGAGCATTTAATTTTAACAAGCGGCGGTGACATCATGTAGTTCGTCTATGATTCAATCTGAGATGGTACACGCTTGCCGATATGTCTATTTTGGATATAAGCCATTATTGTCCCACTGCTGGGTATGGGTCTTCTCTCAGAATGAGAGAGTTTTAGGCCATAGTCCACCGCGCTGGCCAAGTGCAAATTGAGATGTCTATTAAATCTTTTTAAAGAAAGATTTGAACGAAGTTGTTTATCGCGCGTTGCGAATGAGGGTAGACGGGAAAAATCAGATGAAAAGTTGTCACGACACTTTTTGCTATAGTGTAGTAAGCCGCGCGGCGTGCGCAGTTATCTGTCTCTCTCTCTGTCTCTCTCATAGAACGCAAGCCAAATATTTTCGTTTCGTTTTTCTATTTTGCTTTGAACAGTGTAGTGTCGCGACGATTATTTCCGTTTTGTTAAGTTTATACAGGTTTTTTGTACATAATAAATAATAAAATAATAGAAAATAACTTCGTTCCATCCAGCTGTCCCTTGACACGTGTCAACTTTTTTATAAACGAGCATGTAGTCTCCCTGATGGTAAGTAATTACCGTCACTCTTTGACCATAAGTCAGTTCCTGTACAGGGGTTCTATATCAAGTTGATCACAGGTGCGTTGCGACCGAGATTTAAAATGGTCATCTCATATAAAAGCGATCCGGCCACCACCCCCTTCCATCAAAATGCAAGAACTGTTTTATGTTAGAACCAGGTATGGAGATCGATAAGTGGTAATGAGGCAAAAGAAACCTAGGTTTCTTTTGGTTTGATACCAGGGATAGAGCAGTTACGTCTACGGTCGTTATAGCGGCTGACGTAATAGATCATATAGAACGTTACTACTTATTTATTTTTCTATCTTAGTGTATATAAATTAGTCAGTGTATAGGAGAGAGTTGGAGAGAGTTATGCTTGGAATTTCGCTACGAGACATGATTCGTAACAATGAAATTCATAGACAAACGAACCTTATTGACATAGATCTCAAAATGAGCAAGCTGAAGTGGCAATGGAACGGCCACAATACTTGTAGGACCGATAACCGATGGTGAAGAAAGATCCTCGAGTGGCGACCACGTTTAGGCAGAAGGTTTTAAGAATCTGACTTAAGTAGCAAACGAGCATTCAGTCCACCTGATGGTAAGTGGCCACTGCCGCCCATGGATATCTGTAATCAACTTCATACAGAACATGGGTTCCATCTGAAGTCAATCACAGATGCGTTGCTGCTCCCGAGGACTATAATGGTCGCTTCATGTGAAAGTGTGCCGGCAACCACACCCTTCCATCGAAACGCAAAAAATGGTTTACGCTGAAGTAGGGGTGGTGGTGGTACTTCCTCGGTCGAGCTACACTGGTACTACAACCTTGAATGGTAGACCCAGTGTAATTCAATCGGGGCAGTACCGATGACTTGACTTGAAGAAAATAGCGCGAGACCGTTGTATTTGGGAGGCACAGGACCGGTTGGAGTGGCCATTTAGGGGAAACCTATGTCCAGCCTCAAAAGGCCGATGGATGGATGGTATATT
Organism: Spicauda simplicius; assembly: GCA_949699795.1. Classification (NCBI taxonomy): domain Eukaryota; kingdom Metazoa; phylum Arthropoda; class Insecta; order Lepidoptera; family Hesperiidae; genus Spicauda; species Spicauda simplicius. The sequence goes on along the minus strand of OX453056.1, from coordinate 4,823,883 downwards.
ACTATTTGGTAAAAATTATCGTAGTTTTTATTAGGTACTTAGGTTAACTGATAAAACTTCTAAGATAAAATAACCTTTGGATATCAGATAAATACTCCCAACATGTCGATTTGTCTCGAATCAAAAAAATTAAATTCAAGTTAATGCCCGTGTATTCGTCTACGTATGTAGTAGGTCATGACTCTATAGTGTGCAAAAGTAATCAACCTAATTGTATTAAAAACTTTTATCAATATATCTAACCAGCTTTGTAGAATATTCATACAGAAATATAACAGCTTTATATTCTACAAATAGAACACAAAAGATATCCAGAATTTAACCTTGTATCAGCGCTCTTGAACTATGACATTGAAAGCTCTATTTTCATTTTGCCGTTTTCAAATTTAGTAGTTCCCAAAGGAGCTATATTCAATCACAATAACCACTACTGCGCTGTTTTCTTGGCATATCTCGCTATTTGCGTACCTTAATTCTAAATATTTATGTAACTACTTTTTAAAGTTTATTTAAATTGATGATATTGTGAAAAAACTTTGTCGTTACACTTATAACAGAAACCGTGCGATACTGAATAATATATCCTATCGTAATTATCAGTAAGTATCATAATAGTTTATGAAATATACATAAAAGGTCGTGTGAGGCTCGGTAAGTAATTTATGTGAAATTGTTAACAACCTCCACTCTATAATTCATTGAATTTAAATGGACGGACCATGACAAACACTCAAACATTATATGATTTTAGAATATATTAAAATATTAAAACTAAAATATTATCTTACTAGTCGACCCGGCAAACTTCGTTCCGCCTAAAAGTAAAAAATCTAAAATTATCAGTGTTTCTCCACTATATTATACATGTATTATACATATTAACCTTCCTTTTGAATCACTCTATCTATTAAAAAACTGCATTAAAATCAGTAGCGTAGTAAAGATCTAAGCATACGTAGGGACAGACAGCGGGAAACTTGTTTTATACTATGTAGTAATGATGCCGCGTTACAATGCTAACTTAATTCTACTCGTACATGAGAACATTTATCAAACTTTTGAAATCCATTGATGAACACTAACTTCGGTACTGGGTTTTGCTAATATTCACCATGCTGGGCATGCGTGTTTTGGACCGTAGTGGATGCAGATGTTACACAGGAAGACGTTTCTGCACGTCTCTTAAATGTTGTCCCTTGGTTGCCTCCTATGACATACACGAAAAGAGAGGGAGTGGTGTTATTCAAGACTCACACTTTCAATTTCACATCATCACTAAAAAACCAATTCGCACTTGGTCAGCGCGGTGGATTATGGTCTAATACTCTTTCATTCTGAGAGAAGACCCGTGCCCAGCAGTGGGACAATAATGGGTTGACAACAACTATAAAACGTTCGCACAAGGAGCTTCATGGAACCTACTACTTATAATATCTGCAAACAAGATCAAGTTGTTCTTTGGTGTATTCTTTCTTGGAATAAATGCACACTGTTAAAATTGCGTCATTAGGTTTTTTAATGTTTCTTTTCTCTTATGGTGTTGAGTACGGACGTTGCCTTTGGGTTGTTTTTTTTTTCTAAATATTACACTCGAATTTAGATACGAGGTTCAAATCAAACCACGCACCACTGATTTTTTTCAAAATTATTAATTATAACTGCTTTAGGGCGAAGGAAAATATCGTGAGGAAAACTCACCCGAGAGTTTAAAAAAAAAGTTCCCAGAGATGTGTGAATTCTACCAATTCGCACTTGGTCAGCTCAGTGGAGTATGGCCTAATACTTTATCATTTTGAGAGAGAATACAATTTTAGTTCGAATAATGGAATTTCGGTTACGGTTACGGAGCTCTATTATAGTATATACCCTTATTTACCCTAAGTTTATGATGTTTCCTCAAAACGAGCATCACTCTTGTTTTCGCTCATCATTTAAAAGTACCAAGTTTGAAAATTATGACCAAAAATACATATACACAATACATTGCAATATACAGGTCATGAGTACGGACCGTGTACTGACATGAGACGTTATCGTCTAGCGCGCGAAATGTAATTAAGATGGCGTCACTCTATTGTGTAGGAGCAAGCATGATTTTCAACTGTTTTGTTCCTTGGAAACTACCAAGTTTCGTATACCGTCGATATATATAGGTATCAGTGATTCCCTTCTTAGATGTGTGTCGAATATTTATAAATACTATAACATAACATAATCGTATTGGGTGTTACCTGTAAATATAGACGAAAGTCTGAATAAATAAATAAATAACAACTATAAGTTGGATTTTACTATAATATCCAAAAGACAAAGGTTTTTTCGATACACTTAAATCATTTAAAGCACGTGTCTTCCATTTGTGGTAGCGGTAATATTAGAGTAATGTAAAAATATTATGACTTTCAATAAAAAAAACTTACTATGATGTAAGTAAGTTGTTTTCATTGTAAGTTACAACCGTAACGTTTTCAAGGTCAATAAAGACCGTCATAAAACCGGTGCAAGCTTTAACATTTGTTCGCCCTGAACATTTGCTCACTAAGACATTCCTGTGTGTGCGAAGTTTTATATTTAACGCATTTATACACGAATTGACCTATAGAACAAATCGTTTGTGTGTGTAGTAGTAACCTTGACCCCACCTCGCCTAGTCAGTCTCGCTCCACACGCCAGGGGGTATACACGCGTCCTCTGCATAATTTACACAGCTCCTGTTGAAATAAATGTTATTATAGCCTATACAACTGTCTTTTCTAGAATTAACTCAGGTTATTGATCGTTTCTTTCTAATCTTGTTATCTCTTAAAGCGCGTACAGACCCGCATCTTCTAAATATCATAACTGATCTACAAAATTAACCAATGTGGACGCTTGGACGTAAACGCAAATTGAATAGGCGTCTAATAGGAGCAAAATTGCAAAATCGCTTTCGTTTTTTGGGGGTTACGGTTGTTATCATAGGACAGCAGTCATTAAGCCGGAGGCTTAATGGCTGGTTTGAAAACATCTGAATCTCTTTAGCTGTTAACCCTAACCTTTACTTCCACTAATTAACCAAATAGCATACTGTCAAGTTTTCCTCTAGTTATGGGAAGGATAAAATGCTGTCCATCTATCCCATTTCCTAGTAATGGAGCATAGAAGGTGTTTAAGGCAATATTGCTATTGGTTATTTATATCTAAAATTTCTAGATTTTATTTACAGGGTAGCCTTTTGGCCTGATTGCCATTATCGCTTGATTAATTGTGGTTAATACGACCTCCAAACTTTGTAAAGTTCGATAATCTCAGTAACTACTTGTTATCTTCTTCATCTTAAAGTTTCAAACGTCAGTATAGTGTTTCAATGAGCGAGAATAACTTTATGATGACGAACTGTACTTAGATATGTTATCTATAATAAGCGTGTCTGCAATTAGTATTCAGTACAATAAAATTGTTGGTCTGTCAATGGATCGTGAACTTTAGATCCATGAAATCCGACTGGCCTTAGCCCAATTTATCCCCCATTTAGAACTATTACGTGACCTACCGTGTTCTAGTAACACACATTCTGCAGGCCCGATTTCAGTTAGTATTGTTGGAGCACCATTGTGTATACAAGTTCACTGAACTCATAGAATTGGTATTGTTATTTTATTGTAAGTGTCATTAAGTGGAGTGCTTCAATAAGTGGTGCCACGGCCGGATCTATTCCTAGTGTAAAGCGATGCTATTCAGAGAAACATGGCAACTCACTTAATGTTAGATGATCGTCATTGTCTTCCTTAACAGCAAGGTGTCTGTTTTAAGCTTCAGAAAGAAACTCTATGTTACATAGAGTTGGTCACAGATGCCCATGTGCGGCAGTGAGCACTTATCATCAAATGTCGTTGTCAGTCCGACAGCAGACGACATCGCAATATGTAGTCACATGTGTGTGTGTATAGGAACCTCGGTAATTAGGGTTCCGTACCCAAAAGGTAAAAATGAACTCTATAAGACATCGCTCACCGTCTTTCTATCTGTCACCAGGCTGTATTTTATGAATCGTGATAGCTAGACAGTTGAAATTTTCACAGAAAATGTATTTAAGAAATTGAAATTAAAGCTGTAAACTAATTAAATGACAAAGTGATTTAAATAGGAAGTTTATTATAGAAAGTTATACGTGGACCCGTAAAATTAATGTTAATTTAGTGAACATAAGTGAAATCTGCAGAGAGGTCATGTTTGCTCCTTGAATTTATATCATGTGTGTCACACCTTTTATTTAATTTGTTAATATTTTTTGAGATACATAAAATTCTCATTTATAAACTGGGATACAATAGTCGCAATATTTATTTCCTTGAATATTTCCTTAAGTGAGGATTTTGGACCCAGATAATAAATGGCTCAAACATCCTTCTTCTGCAACACAGAGATAGTATTGAGGCCCGAAGAGTACCCCACATCAGTATACTGCAAGACATGGAAGTAATAACATACATACATATGACATACTATGAAAGAAACTAAAAAAACTATTCTAGCTGTTTAACATCAGTCAAATGTCTGATTTTTTAGAGCATATACGAGCTGAGTCTTCCCGACAATTTTAATATTCATATAATATCATTGAATATATTCTAAAAGCGTTGTACATTAACGGTCAGCCTCTGCAACCATTCTCTCCTATCTAGTAGTTGCTATAGTTTCTCCAGAATAGATACAATACTATTTGGGTCACCAACGCATCGATCTGCAGAAAGGCTAACATTGTCGATGCCAATGTTGCAACAAATTCAAAAGAATGGCTAATTAGTTGCCAATGTTGCAACAAGCAACAAATTCAAAACATTGGCAACTAACTAGCTACAAATTAGCAATAAATTCCTAAATAGGTTTCATTTGATTCTGCTAACATGTCACTGCCAGGGTGACGGGGCTAACTGCCAGGTAATTTTTGATTCTATTATTTAAATCCTGCTTAAATCATTTAGTAATAAAAAATGTGTGCGTGTACTAGCGTACACTCGTAAGAAGTGAAACTTCTCTATGACGTTATTTTTCAAAAAATAATTTACTATATGCAACTTTACCGAAATTGGTTAAATAAAGTTAAATTAGATAAAGTTTAATAAAAGGCTTTTATTAAACTTTATCTAATAATCTAATCTATAATAATCTATCTAATATCACGCGTGGTAGGGATAACGTAACGTAACGTAACGGATAATGGCGCGTAATAGAAAAAGATGGCGCGTAACGAAAAAATGTTACATTAAATTTTTTTCCAACCCCGATAAAGAAGTTTCACTTCAAAACGGGGATTGATCAACTGATTCATTCCCGTTTTTTCAACTTACATAGTAGGTAGATATTTAAAACATATTTGTTCTTCATTATGAAAAACTGATTGCCATGTCAAGTCAAAAGTATTATTATTTAGAAAAATCATTCAATGTAATTGTCTGTGTACTATTTCGTTGTTGGCAGCTGCACTCTTTAGACGCACTATAAAAGAGGGGGAATGCGCACAACTCTTTGAAAAGCAGTCGCAATTTACTTTTTGTCGAATGCATTTCTACGTATAAGCTTCTTGAGCTTCCATATGTTTATGTGTTTTAAAATGGCTTCTTTTTTGCATCTAACTAGTTAAATTTCTTTAGAGATCTGCAGTTTTGTAACTTGTTAATTAACTTTATTTGTTTAACAAATTCATTACAGATTTTTACTGTTGGATTTCTGCGGAATGCAGACTGTACCGAAGTGTGGACATAAATTTAAATATTAAAAGATTTGCATTAATGTTTTCGGAATAAAGTTACTATTATTCTTGTGTATAATGTATGTAGAATTAAGTAAATGTATGGAACTTTCCAGTTTATTCCTCAAATAGATTCCTTTTAGCTTCCGGAGTTATTACTTCAATTCTCCTTTCGGCAGAAACTAAATAGTCTAGTTTATTTTTCAGCAAAATAGCAAATGAAGTGTTATAGTGACTATGAAGTAAAAATATTTTTGGTGAGATTTTGTAAACAACACCCTCACCATTCAGTTGGCTTTCGAGAGTGGGGGAGTGCACACGGTTTTTCTGTGGATGGATCGAAATAAACATCGAAAGTTTTATGCATTGCTTTTTTATTTCCATTTAATATACACAAATATGCTTTGACACATATTTTAAGAATTGATTATATTTTGTTCTAATTTGTCGTCGTCAACCCGTTATTGTCTTCTCTCAAAATGAGAAAGTTTTAGGCCGTAGTCCATCGCACTGGCCATGTGCGAATTGGAAATGAAGTATATTCGGTTAATTGTACTTCGCATGAAAGTATTGATTGATCGTTAAGAGTTCATTGTAATAACAAAATGTGTTGAAATGATGAGTGTTCTAGTGATAACCATTGACTGTTGCTGTTTAATTGGGATAGTAGTCTACTAAGGTGGCCTTGTGCAGATTATAATTATTAGTCTCAGAGTCCTTTGAATAAATATTATTATCATTGGGATTTTAGGTTTCCTCGTAATACTTTCCTTTATCGTTAAAGTAATCAATTTAACCAAATGTTGGGATTCGAATCCTGGTCTCTAAGATCAGTAGAAAGAGCTTACTTGTATTTTAAATACACAATATTTAGTACATCGTGTTTAAAATTCTATTCAATTGTGTGTTTCTGTTTCTTCTTAAGATTCATTGAAAATATTTTTTCTTAACGTGAATGCGACCTTTGGGAATAGAAGTATGTAATAAAACAATATTATACATTTTTATATTTTTTATTTCCTCTACATGTAACGGTACATAAATTTAAACAGCAACTGACAACATAAATTATATAGATGATCGTTTAAGATCGAAAGGATAACAGAATACATATTAGTGTTAGTAGATCATACATTTATCTATTCTACCGAAGAGTATCTTGCACTGTGCTCGATATATTATGTAGCGATACAAGTTTTAGAGAATAGTATAGATATTCTACTATTTTATGTTATTTAAACATCGAGATCGCACGTGGCTAAAGTTATAATCGAATAGATCGGACATTACGGATAATATAGATATAATTACGAGTAGAAACACACAAATATATCGCACACCTAGATCTAAAGGGAGCTAACTCAAAAATCTGTGTATTAGAGTTATGGTCACCATTTAATTTCCTGAACGGATACCTATCTAGCAATAGAACAGATTTAAAAATAAGTGCAAAGCTAGGCTAGGTGCCTTTGCACTTATTTTTAAATCTGTTCTATTGCTAGATAGGTATCCGTTCAGGAAATTAAATGGTGACCATAACTCAAATACACAGATTTTTGAGTTAGCTCCCTTTAGATCTAGGTGTGCGATATTATATTTGTTTAACATTCAGATATTTAAAACATTTTTGGAGAAATACTTCTAAAGGCGTGAGTCTAAATGTTTTTACAAAGGCCGTTGTGGTGGTCTTACGTCATAACGACGGTACGGTGTAATATTACTTCGTTGTGTAGTAATATCGAAAATATACCATTTTGGTTTATAATCACTGAGCCTATTAAAGTTAAAATCACGAAATTTGGACAACTGTTTCTATTATGATGTAGAAACCTAATAGATTTCTATTTATATTCCATTAAGGTGACCAAATAGGCGTTGAATGTTTGTATTATTCAACATTGTAGTGTAATGTAATGTTTTGACGGAACGTCATGTTGTACTGGGACGTAACTATCATTATATCAAAATGTTCTGCAATGGCCGAATGTTATTTTCCAATAGAATTATTAAAAACAATGTTATATTTTTTAATATAATTATTTAAATTTACTGCCCTTATTTGAATAAGGTGTATGTAATATAAGACAATTCCGCCCAAGAAGTTTTACTCCAACCGCGTGTGAAGTGAAACACGCATTCTTTACTTCATCAAAGACATTAAATATCGATAAAACTGATCTACAGATAACATTTTGATCTACTCATAATATCTTTTCATCTACCAAATATACAGATATTATGTGTGCACTGACACAAACTCAATTGGTCCATAAACGGATTAATTTATTCCAATTGTCCTGACATTCCTAACGTGGCATCGCACAATTAAGTGAAACGCATCGTCAATAGATGATCTTCGACACACATAATACCATCAAAATACTTAAAATACTATATAAGAAGTATAAGTGTCTACGGGGTAAGCAAAAGGAAGACCCAGCTTACACACTATAGGTTTAACGAACGATAAGTGCGAATGAATCTGTAAACTGTTCTTAGGTCCACCTCTTGCTATAGCATTGCTGAACTGACCAATATTGTGTGGCGTGCCTCGTAATCGTGTAATTACGATTTGGCAATTACCCTCTATCAACAACGAGTATGAATTCGTTCGATAAACCCATATTATATGAATTAAGCCTAAGGGATGGGATACGTACGATCTAAGGGACGAAAGGACAGGGAACTCTCATACAGCACGCATAGTTTTAGGTACATACATATAATAATTATAAGCTCAAAACCGCGATAAATATTAAAATATCAATAAGCTGAGTCAAGAAAGTTCATATAAGTATTGTCGAAAGTTATTTTAAGGTTAAGTCACAGATTGAAGATCACAAGATAGTACAAATTTTGATAAAACTTTACAAATTTCATCAGGCCGAAGAAAGGACCTCGAACCAAAGATTTAGTTTGAAACATTCTAGGATACAAGAGGATTATCACTAACACTGAGCAATCACCACAACCCGTAGAAGAATGGGTAGATAGATATATTTAATATAAACTTCTTGTCAACGGTAGATAAACTCTGTTCATCGAATAAACTATCCGCTCATACACTCAACATTCAATATTACATTATCTATAAGTCAATAAATAGTGACGAGGCACCTATAAATGATAATTTTTTTCCGGAAAAATGTTTATAAAAAGAGTAGGACTAATCTCAAATACAGTTCAGGTTATCAAAAATAAATGTTTCTAGGTTATCCAAATCTAGACAAAGTGTTCTTCAAAATACTATATGATCTTATTTAGGAAGATGGTTTTTTTTTGTTAAAATTATACATTTTAGACCGACGCGTTTAAAATATCATTTATAGAAACCTTTACAAATTTGAAGATAGGTTATGTTTTTAATAGCAAATAGCCCATCTTTCTCTCATTCTAGACCTAAATCACATTTAAGGAATCCTCTCTTTAAGACAGTTAAAGACATGTGGACACCATGAGCCCATCGTATAAATGTATATCCATATATATCAAAGGTTAGAATATAATTAAAATACAGTAGTAGAATATATATAAGAATGAAGGCAAAAGTTTGGATAGGTCACAACATCAATATAATAAAATTTACTTCACTCCCAATATATTCCATAGCTTACCTTACTTTATTTCAAGCTAATTAGCTTATCCCTACGTCTCACTGTTATGACATTCTTATTGGTTACCTATCCATTAATATTCGTAAGTGCATTTACATTTATTTCTTACGATTTTGCACGTTTTACAAAGTGTTTTAATATTATTATGCACGTTTAAATTTCTTAATACAATAGAAATTAAGAGGTGCCGAGAGGCCGTTGTTATTACGTTATTCAAAAGTTTCCGTGCATTTCTTGTTGATATCATTACTTGATTTATTTTAATACAGAATTTTAATGCTTATTTAAAAGTTATGAGGAATAATTAGTCATAAATTCTGATAGTATCAGGACAAATGGCGAATTCTGTTCTTTGGCGCCGTAAACTAAGTTTTGGTTCTATTGCAGAGGAAGAGTCAAGTACAATACGAAACTACAGTGGGTAAATAGAAAAGTAAAGAAATTCAAAATATTAAAATAGTAAACAATAAGAGAAATAGTTAAGATAGAGTAGGAAACATCTGAAGAATAAATGAATGTATAAAAACGCCAAAGAAAGAAATTGACGATTTCTCCTTCAAATATACGTGTGCTGTGCCTGTTAGTTATTGTTTGATTACATAACTACTTAGCTCTCCCGATTTCTCCTAAGCGCAACAGTTCTGAGAAAAGTTGTCAAATGTTCTATTAAAATATATATAATACTATATACTTGTAAAAATTTGGGTACGAAGGCTCCCCACTAATACTCCATTATCCATCATGTTAAATTTAATTACGAGTAAATTTAAATTTTCAAAAAGATTAATTTACAGTTATGTTAATTTTTACAATTCTAACCCACTCTTGTCTTAAAAGACAATGTAGTAAATTTTGAAATTAACGGAATTTCCTAAGATTTTGTTCCAAGCATCAATGATTTACATAGAAAATATTTTTTAAATTTCCAAAAAACTTACTCTTTAAAAGAGTTGATTTCACAATCGCAGTGTAGGCCAGTCCTGATAGAGTAGAATGAGCGTAGCATAAAATTTTGCTTAACATCAAATTTCGAAACACAATTTTTTTTCTCTTTCGACGCCATTTCTTTTTCCTCAGTAAAAGATACTCTTAGAAAGATTGGCGACAAAATTATCACGTGGATTACGGTAATAGATAAGATGGTTTCCGAAATCAACAAAACAACTAAATAATGAAATAAAAAAAAAACTCGATTTTGTTTGTTGTTTTGAGTTGCTTAGTGTATGTGATGATTGTTATTTGGTTAAAATATGTTTTATTACCGATAATACTTTTAATATAAATAAAATATGCACGCAAAGAGGAGATTTTGTACGGAAAATTTTGCAGGGGAAATTTCATTTTGGAATTCCGGACACTCTTATTACTGCATCACAATTGAATTTATAAAAAACAAAATATTATAAACAAAAAAATAATAAAAAATAAAAAATATAGTTAAAATTAAATATTTATTATAATAATAACAAAAGTTTAAATTGATAAATTAAAACCTAAAAAAATAAAAATAACATTCTGTTAAACTTATTAAAAATAATAAGTAGAAAATGCATAAAACGAAAGAAAATATAAGTCAAATAAACTTAAGGGGTGACTTAGTGTTAATTGGTCGACCGAATTTGTAGCAGATATTTAAAGTCTGACTAAGTGTGAGTAAAAAAAACCTTAAAAATTAATCAATATAAAACGAATTGAAAACACAAAAAACAATTTGAAAATATTAACACTGATATTAAACGATGAATGTAAACTATTAAATAAATAAGATAATAACAATACATTACGTATGCTAATTGTGCGCGTTAACTCCTCCTTCTAAAACTGAATAGTAACAATTAGTAAAAGTAAGCTAAACTACAAATTAAAAACATATCCTAATGAAAGAAATATCTTAATAAATAAAAAAAGGAAACAATAATTAGAATGATGAGGAAAACCAATAAAAGGTATCTTCACTGATCAAGAAAATGACTAAAAATAAAAATAAAAAGTTATACAAAAAAGGTTATACTATATGTTTTATGTGTCTTATCTAATTGTGCGCGTTAACTCCTCAAGTTGCCTATATGATGACATAAATATAATAATTAAATAATTAATAATCATAATACAATGACTGACTAGAAACTGAACGGCTAAAAATATCAGAAACAGAAATAAAGACAAACTTCAGAAACACAATGTTTACTAAATAAAAAAATACCTTAAGTATGCTAATTGTGCGCGTTAACTCGTCTTCTTAAATATGTGAATATTACTTAAGAATTTAAAATACAATATTATAACAATAAATATATCCCATCATAATATTCCCAAATAAAAAAGGTTCTTCGGTAACTAATTTAAAAAAGAATAATAATAAAATAACCACATACAAAAAAAAACAAATAATATAATATAAAGAATGTACTTAATACGTATCTTATTTAATTGTGCGCGTTAACTCTTCAAATTTAATGGATGACAAAAATATGATATTTAAATAATTAATAATCATAATACAATGGCTTACAAAGAAAAAATATACGAAGTGTGCGCGTTAACTTGTCCTCCTAAATACTTAAATATTAATTTAGGAATAACAATAAATATTATAAAAAGAAATCTATCCCTTTAAAAATACAAAAGAAAATACACCAATAAGAAATTAAAGAAAAATAATTAGGATAGATAATCAAATAATAATTAATAAATAATAATAATTAATAATGATATTAATTAATTTAAGTAACATAATGTAGTCAAAGTAAAATTCTATTTTAGATACTATAATTGTGCGCGTTAACTCCCCCTTATAAAAATTAAATGTTTAACTATAGAAATAAATACGAAAATAAGTAAATACCATCGCTATTCCAATGTGTTTAAATATTCCCTATTCTATCATACAAATCGTAAAAGTAAAATAAATTGTAGTATTCTTCACAACGAAAAAAAAGGAAACACAAAATAATTGAAAACTTAAACAAAATGATATAACATATACTTAGCATACAAAAATTGTGCGCATTAACTTGTCCTTATCTTAAACCTAAATATATATATATATTATAACTTAAAGAAAAAAAAGAAAAAAATATAAAAATAAACTTAACAATAATAAAATCTTAATAAGTAAAATGTATTAAATAAACAATTGCCAAGAAAATAAAAAAATGTGTGCGTGTACTAGCGTACACTCGTAAGAAGTGAAACTTCTTTATGACGTTATTTTTCAAAAAATAATTTACTATATGCAACTTTACAGAAATTGGTTAAATAAAGTTAAATTAGATAAAGTTTAATAAAAGGCTTTTATTAAACTTTATCTAATAATCTAATCTATAATAATCTATCTAATATCACGCGTGGTAGGGATAAGAAAAAGATGGCGCGTAACGAAAAAATGTCACACTAAATTTTTTTCCAACCCCGTTAAAGAAGTTTCACTTCAACAACCCTGATAAAGAAGTTTCACTTCAATAAATAAACCTTAACTGTTCTAATTGTGCGCATTAACTTGTCTTATTCTAAAAATTAAGAAGAAAATAAGTAAAATAAATATGTAATAAAATAAATGTAATAAAATATATTATCGGATACTTAACATAAACAAAAATATTTGAATAATACTTCCGTCCCTTCCCTTAAAACTTAAATGAATAACTTAGTACAAATAAAAAACTTATGAGTTCTAAAACCTAATACGACTAACTAACTAATATACGACTAACTCATCAAATTCAATAATAATCGGAAAGAGAAATAATAACCAAATTGGGAAACACAATGAATAAATAAAATAATATACGTATAATTAAAATACAATACGCAATAATTAATCTAATTGTGCGCGTTAACTTGTCCTACTATTAACTTGTAAAAATTTAAACGAAACAAAATAAGCTATAAACAATAAATAAGAATTGATTATACTCGTTTAAAAATAAATAAAAAACAGCGATATTGTAAATAACTAGTATAGTTGTGCGCGTTAACCTTATCTTCAACTCAATAAAAATACATTAAATTAAACAACGAAATCGCTCTAACTCTATCCTAATATATTTAATAAAATAAAAATAAGAAGTGATAATAATGTCTGCCACAAATAAATCATTTTAAAAACTAAATTACCATCAACTTAGATTACAAAAATACGTAAAAACATAAATAGTAAAAAGTAATGTTAATTAACCAATATGTATCTAAACAATAAAAAAAGGTTATAAAGGAACGAAACATACCTAATAATACTAGAAAACATACCTAATAATACGAAAAATTGTTTACCGTTTAAAAAATTGGAGTTTGGCCAACCGATATTGTGATTAGTATATTAAAAGTGCACCCTTATAAAAATAATTCAAACATGTTAACGTAACCTAAACAAACGTAACAAAAGAAAAACAGTGGGTTCTTTAAAACTTCTCCACCGATTGTCGGGTTAGTCGCCTCTTACGACACCCTGGCCCGACGGGGAGTGGGGTATTCTCGGCCGCCCCAATACGGTTAAATGTTAACATAAAGTTAAGTTTAAACTCATTTGCAAAGATATATTTTATTATAATTGCAGCTGGATACCGGAACTTGGAAAATATAAAGAGAAAGATACAAAAGTCCAGCTCTGCTAAGCTTATTTTTTATATATAAAGGCATTACTGGCTCTTCGTTCGAGTTAAAAGTTTATATTTTTATTGACCTACTTTCTAACGTAATGGGATTAATTATAAAACTATATAATCGTTTCTTTAAGATGATATAAATTAAATAGCTTTTGTTGACGCTAAAATGTATGACGTGGAGAAATGGTTTGATGTCTTTTGATATTATGTAAAATGTTATGGGATGATGTGGTTTGATTTTTTATGTTAATAATTAATTTTTCAAATAATATGTAGTAAGCTCTTTATAAAATGCATCAAATATGTTTTACTAGGAAATGTATACAATAAAGTCTAATTTCGTAACGTAATGGAACTAATTGCCATAGATCCAAATATATATAAATAGTTACATTCGACTGAATGATTATTCAACTGATTTGTAACAAAAAAATATTTTTATGGATGGTTTTTGTATTTTAAGAAGTAGCAAACCAGCGTAGTCCACCTAATGGAAAGTGGTAATTTTCCTTCATGAATATTTATCGGTTCCAGATAAGACTAAAGTCTTACTGGAGGTCGGACTCGAATGGTTTGCTACCTTTGAGGACTGAGTTGGAATGCCTTGGCTGAGTATGTCTCCCTTACCATACCTTTCAGACCTAATAATAGCGATTAACTGTTAGTAGGCAGAAGTCGGTATGGCGGTGGTGCCGCCGGAGTCGAACCACGCCTGATTCTACCACCTTTAAATCTATTTATGAGTACAGTAATCACTCATCTAAAAATATACATTTTGACTAAAAAGCAGAGAGACAGTAATCACTCGGTCGATTTCGTTACTATTTCCATAGACGGAAATGTCGAACAAATTACTGTAGGTACATACAATCATGGAAATTGGACGTGGTTGAATTAAAAATTCCATTCGCGATAATATCAGTGCATGACAAAATTTGGAAAAGTTCTTCTTTTGGTGCCAATTGGGGAAGTTACGTGATCTCGTGGATGCCGATTTGAAGTGATGAGAATGTGAGACTAACGATCTGGTTTTACATTTATCGAATTTATGTACGTCCGGATATCAGCTGTGACTGGAATCAACGATAAAGATTAAAATCAATCACGTCCCGCAAGGGAATAAGTTTGTTTGAAATGTAACTCGAGTTTTTGTGAATAACCGATTTTACACCAATTTCAGTTATTGGAAATGTTCTGACTGTAACTTTAAAGTGTTTTCCAAATATTCCGGCTACCACATATAAAAATCGAGTTACAATTGTCAACAAACTGGACCACTACGACACAAAACACGATTAATTACTTGGCAATAGTTCAATTACGTACAAAACTTTGAACGCAAACAGACGAGTATAACCCGTTAGCTGTTGGAATGTTTTATATGTATTTGAACATCGGTTTACTCTATGTTTCACCTATGTCCTAGACCTAAGCGGGCATGTTGTACTACACGTCCAAACTCGTCTCAAGCTGGAAGCAAATCTAAAGAGGGATATCAAACTACAAGAGGGTCTAAGTGGCAAAGTTAGGCGAATAGTTAACGATTATCTGGCAATGTGCCCAGTAATCGAGCTAAGGAGATAATAGTACCTACTCATATTAATTGGAAGGTAGCACTCAGGATCGAAATTGATCTTGTTCGGTTGACATAGGACCAATTATCGAATAGAGACACTATCAAAGGGCTTGTATTGACTGTAACTGATTTTGCCACGGAATCTTCAATAAATTATGGCTTTACGGTTAATTTATTGCTTAAAGCTTTTAAAATCACTAATTTCATGCCAAGCGAGAGTATTAATTATAATTACATTAACGGAAACTGTTTTAAGAAGCAGATAGTTACGCTCGTTATGGATTAAGCCCGAAAATTAAAACATTTAGAACTAAATAAATAAGTGCTACTATTTAGATACATTTGATCGCCTTGATAATATTATGACTTGATAATCTTGATAAAAGATTTAAATGATGATTCCATTGATACCGGGGCAACTGTGCGCGGTTTAAGTTGACGTTTTTTGTCATGGATTGTAATTATAATCAATTTTATACGTTTATCATTGAATTGGTGATTTGATGAATCTCCAATTTTTACTTCCACTGCGTTTTAAACAACTTTAAGTTTAATTTACACTATAGTTAGAATTTATACGAAGTAAATAGCAATTTAAACAACAAAGGTTTAAATAACTGAAGATCCGTACAAGCGCAATGTTGCAACGAGCGATGTGTTGGCTTATTATATTTGAGCGTATTGCTTCTGTGATTAATTAAATGCGTTAAACTTTGAATCTACTATATTCTTGACAAGTCTTTTTTGTAAAATTAAATTGCATTAACTAAACATATTTCTTTTTAAGATAATATCGATATAAACCTAAGTATAATATATACCCTTCAAAGGGTGACCCATTAAAGTTCGACAAACGTTTTATTAATTTCATTGATTTCAACATGTGCAAAACTTGGTACATGAAAGTGTATGTAAGTGGCTGGCGATTTTTGAAATATGAATGATTTTTTTTTCATATTTTATGGCAGTAAATGTTATCTTTTGTAATGTAATATGTAGGTGATAAAATAGACATGTTGATATGATGACACATTTAAGAAATAAATACATGTACTGAAGTAAAAGGTCTATCGCCAGTAATCCACAATTTAAAGAGAATGAATCGTAACAATAATTCTAAGCAAAATATTATGTGCGCACAATCACCCCGACTGACCCCGTTTTCAATACACCTAGGCAATCCTCATTCCGACGGAGTATAAGTTTCTAAAGGAGCTTACAAGAGTGTTTTGTTTTGGCACATTTACTTCTTAACACTCTTTCTATGACCCTTACACAGCACTAACTGCTCAAAATGTTTACTTTCAGTTATTACTTGTATAAAGAACAGAAGAAGTATTATAATATAGACTCTAATAAATATAACAATACTATATCACAGCACCGTATACAACAATTCGCTGTATACCATCAGTTTGGTAACATTTTGTTACTATTTAAAAATTTTCAAATTTTTCATACTTTCTAAATTTTAAAACACGTGGACATTTCATTCACTTTATATACGTGTTTGACGAAGAAGTGATATGTCCACATTATATCAATTAAAGCTCACAGTGATCCATTTCAAACGTTTACTGCCAATCACTTGGATTTAAAGTAGCTTTATGTATTTAGCGAACGTGAAATCATAATGTAAGCGAATCAGTCTTCGTAACGGAACAAAAAGTAGTTCGAAAGATACGACAGAGTAACAGAAAGAAGATCATTAGAGACAATAGAACGCAAAAAAACGCAATGACTCGACACAAGTGTTACAACAACAAACGGTCACTACACAAAGAGCCGGAGCGGCACGAGTCAGTCAAGCATCAGATCCAGTCATCATCGTCAGACGAGCTGCTGTAGACAGGCACACGGCGGAGCCTTCTGAGCTTAATTTTTTCTTTAACCATTTTGATATATCTGATAAAATTTCTTCTCAGCACTTTACGAAGCAGCGACTTCGATTTGCGCCTTTTCGGTCTCAACCTATCACTCGTACTCCGCGAAAGCATGGCATGGGGATAGGGGTCATCGAGTACGGGTGATGGGAGATCGAGGTAATCTTAGTTGGCAAGGGAAATATTTAGAGACGGGCACTTGCGGACCGCGGTGGAAGCGGTCTGCCTCAAAGCGTTGTAGCCGGCGGCGGTGGCGCCCTGAATAGTGCTCCACTGGCTGTTGCTGCTCCTGGAGATTCGGGTGGGCGTAGAAGGAAGGTGTCTTACCACCCCTGAACTAATCTGCTGTAGGATCCCCTGGGATTCCTGGGAGCCGGAGACGCCGGCGGAGGCGCGGCGGGTCTTGATCGACTGCATTGAGGCCGTTAGTAGGTAAGGAACGCTCGAAGATGTATTCGGCATCGATCCACCCTACAAAGCGCACACAAAACGATATAGCGTTTGCACTACAAGCAAGTGTTCCCAGCTAATATTTTTGTACCACAGTATACCGGTTCGCGGCGAAAGCGGCAAAATAAATTATAACTATGCATTTGAGTATTACGTTATTGCAGCTTTACATTATATGTATTACTAACTATATAAGTCTTTAATAAAATATGGTATCGGATATGTTTATTTATGATAAATGGGGATAAATTATAAATATTTAAATATGGGCATACGCAACGTCAATCTGTTTGCGGAGATGACTGACGAGATCCCTTCGCAACAAGGGCTTTTAATCCGCCTATCGGCCTAACATTAATCCTTAACCCACCTTAATGCTTAATCTACTTTCGTATAATAACATAGAAGCGACGCGTCGAACACTCAACATATGCAAAGATGTATGAAATTCTTACCCGCGTCACTGTTTGCTTCTTTTCCTACGGAATCAATTAAAGGTAAATTAAACGACACATTATTTTTATTCTATCAGTCACATTTATACTTTGTGACTATCTTACACTACCTACTGTATAATGATATGTCGCAAAAAAATGAAAAGGTTTCTATTTAATAAAGTAAATTATATCTGCACTGCATTTTCGCCTGACAAATGACTAAAATATTAGCTACGAACACTTGATAAACATGTTAATTATGTTCACCTAATTACTCCAATCCCAGTAACCCGCGGGAACGGTGTCGCGGACAGTAGTTAATGGTTTGTTTTATCGCTTACAGTGGTTAATAAATCATAATATTCTTTATTTTTTATTCAATATGCTTTTCTGTAATTTAGCTCAACTTATACTTAACGTTTCTAGTACTTTAAAGAGTTGTTAATAATATATTATGGTTGACTAATAATATATTATTTCGCTAAAATTTTAATATTAGTCATTTTTTCTTTACCTTAATAGATTATAATATTTTTAGGTATAATTTAGGTAGATAAATTTTACCCTTGTATTTTAGTTAGGGCTCGATGTAAAGATGATGAATTTTTAATTACTTGAAACTTTTAGTAATTTTAACATTATTAAAGCTCATTTACCATAGCATTTTCTTACTCATCAATAGTTACGAGTAAATATTTATTTGAAGACTAGATTTACGTAAATAGGAGATTGATTATTGTATTAAAAATATTTTATTACCATATGAGATATTCTCAGCTATTAAAGTAGTTTATTAGAAAAAACATCCTCAAATGTTAAGCTATGCACTTTACGTTTAATAAAGTAGCATGTATTTCATTTAGATTTATAAGCTATCTGAGTTTTAGTATTTTCATATAATTTGCATATTCATATAACTATAAATAATCTTATTGTAAGGCCTTATTATAATAAGTCTACGAAAGCACCAGCGAGTATTGTTATGCACTACGTGTCTAAACACCTTGTAAAATTCCCGTCACGGATCATGTGCTCTGCCCTTTACTTGTGTTAGAATCTTTAATAACTTTTTGCAGGTGACGACAAAATAAAGGCTTTAAAATAATCTAATAAGTGAGAGCCGAAACCGACCACGTTATGATGATGTGACGAACTTGAGACGATATCGACCGCGCGATTAAATGACACGACGATCTAGTGCTTAAATCAACTGATCACTTGAATAATGTGATGCACTTGTACCGAAATCGATTGAATGATGTGATGTACTCGTGTCAAACTCGAGCATAAAATTTAATGACCATTACTTTTGTGTAACAATTTTTATTCATTTAATTTCTGAGTTGAAGCAGGCTCCCAGGTTTGACCTTGAGATCGAAATATATTAGTACCGTTTAGAGCTCTAGATCCGTGATGAGGACTATACCTATTGTGTGGCAAGTAAATGTATCTACCACATGCTATTGAGAATAAACGTTGGTATTTTAGTGTGACAAAGCGTGTCATCTAGATGTGGTACAGAGTAACTACATATAAGTTCTACGCACGAAGATTTCCACGTAGATGTTGCGGGTACAAGTAATCGCGGTCATATAACGATACTTCCTCACTGACTTGGTATCGCTCGAGGCAACATTATTGTGAATGGCATGATCAAATTTTGGAATAAATCTGATGTCCTGGTTGCGTGTTCCGCAACGACTGACAAGTTAGAGAGGAATTATACTCACAATCATGCTCCGTGCAAGCTGCATAGAAGGACAAATAGCAACAGTGAATGAGACAGCGTTATACATACTTAAAGGCTTGCGGCCTTCTCATCGACACGCTAAGTGTATTGCTTTTAGCTACATTTCGTCTATAAGCCAATCGCTTTTGGATACCATTGAGATTAGTTGGCACATAATGAACGAGTAAAATTTTATTGGTTTTTATATTTCATAAAAAAGTAGGGTTCGTTTCATGATAAAGCCGAGTCAAAATATAACTCTCACAACAAGGATTGTTGAAATTTGTTAGGGATGTTAAAAGTTACTTCATTCATCGTCTACGTTGCCTCATCTAATTGGCATCCAGGTTTGCAGTTGACACGTACGAAATGTAGCGACAAAATAAAACACTACGCCGAATACTCACGTTACATGGATTGTAAGCCAACTGTCTCTGTGGTCAATACGCCACTCTCGCGATCGCACCAAAACGGTTAATAGCGAAGACAGTTTGTGGTTCATGTAATAGTGCTAATTGGTATATGTGTATAAAAATAACATTGAACTCATTTTTAATTGGCTTACAGTCCAGAGGCTGTCTGTTTTTTCCTACGTTTTAGTCGCGCAGCCACTAATTGTCGTTTTCGGTGTCCAAAAGGCGCTGTATTTTCACAAATTTTGAATTTTGAAAACATTATTTTGTCATTTTAATAACCAATTCATGAATTAATTTGCCAATCAATCTGCCAATTAGGTTGCCAAAACACAGAATCGACGTGGATACCATGGTGTAAGATTCAGAAGCATTCGCCATGATTGAGTGGCGTGCGAAACTCGCTCAGCATCATGCGTCACTGCTGGTTCACAAATAGTTAAACGAACATGCATGAAGGTTCCTCTCGAAGGGTCAAATTGCTTCGGTTTCCTCGTGGAAGTGGAAGTAGGAGCGTTGAAATGATGCTATGAGATATCTAATGAACAGAGAGAGCACACGGTTGTGATACGCCACGTTATCCAGGTTCGTGCACATGTGAACGAGTGATGATTATGCAAACAATGACTCTCTCTCCCCCAGTTGCTATGGGAAGAAGACGAAACCGCTGAAGAGGACAGACCACATCAATGAAAGCCTTTCGTATTAGACATTCAATAAGGATTCGGGGGCAACGCGGCCATTCAGACGTGGTGATGTACATCACTTACAACGTGTGATGTCGACGGCACGGATAGGCTCGAGCCTGAGCCGCCCACTCTTCCCCTGTGGTGATGAGCCGCCTGTCAAAACAACATGGTCACTTCTAATAATACCGAAGAAATTTTGTGAATCTAGCTGAGAGCGATCTCCTGTTACCAGATATTGCAGCTGGAGATAGTACTGGAAATTTACTTAAGTTTAGTGGGGACGTTTTGGCTTGGCGAATATGGCACAATCTTAATTGTATTAAAAAGTGTGTTCAGGTGAAGTGGAGTGTTTTTGGGTGTTTATGACTTACAGTCGGCGGCGACAGGTTTACGGCGGAGCTGCGGCGTTCCTGTGGTCCAATACTGGAGTGTCGGCGTGTAGGGAGCGCGGAGTTGCTGCCACCTGGAGTACCGCCGGGAGAGGAGGCGCAAGATGGCGCGACACGGATCTTCGGGGTGATGAGAGTGTTGTCGGAGAGCCGGCGGTTGTTGAAGACGTTGCTCACGCGCAGATAATTGCGATCGTTGTTCTCCGATGGGTTGTTCGACCCGAAGATCCAAGCGAACCCTGATCCTGAGACAATTTCTAACATAACAAAAGAATTTTATGTAGTATCATGCGTGTAAAATCCAAAAACACTACAAACTAAAGCCATGTTCGTGGGTGCACAAAGTATTGTAATTGGAGTTAATAGTTATTTTCATTATTTGGAAATGTTTGCATCGAATTATTGACGCTTAAATTACGTATATTATTCACTTTGATAATGTTTTATACATAATCTGATTAGTATTGAATGTCGAATTCAAGGACGTTACAATTAGCATAGTGAATATCGTAACCAGTATTTAGTTGCTTTGGACATTCCAAGGCACGGGTGAAACTGAATGAAATAGAGTCTCTGTGCTGGTTTGATCAGTATCGGTGGTATATGGATCTGAGGGCAATACCTGTTAGATATTAAAACTATATAGAAGGCCACCGACAATGTTAAGCGATTGCGATATAGTAACCTGTGGATGACGAGTTAATGCTTCCTCCGAGCAAGGAAACGTATCTATTGATATTTGGACTAGAATCACAAAGTTCCAGCTACCCGCAACGTTTTTTTAAAGATCGGCTTCACGTCGCAGTGTCATACACCCTAATATATTACTAACACTATAATATTTTAACGAAATACGAAAATAACCATATACCCCATCCTCTTTTAAAAAAGCTAAGTACTATACTTGATCAAAAAGTTGAGATATCTATTATTTAGAGTAATTAAAAACTTAGAAAAAACTAGTATATCATGCAGGTTTAGCATTCAAGATATATTTCTATAACTTGTTTACGGATATACGCACGATAAAAATTTAAATATAGATATTATTTTAATTTATGAATAAACAATACTTGTTAAAATGTCTGGACTCATATCCTACCAATGTCATGTTACCCGCGAAGATAATTTTAATAAAATACATAATGATAACTTACGTATATATAAAATACTGGATCATATTTGCGTAACTCATTTTATCAATATTTTTGATAAGAATTATGTTAATAACGATACAAAATATAAAATAGGTACTTCAATTATTTTCTTTTTTCGAAAATAACACGTGATCCAGTATTCATATCCTTGTAGATAAACTGTAAATAACACTGAAGTATTATTATAATATCTTAGTATGTTGATGGAGGCTACACAAAAAAAGTGTATAACCAAATATATGACATATTATTTATTCATTGTTCGTTAGATTCATAGCATTCAGTAAGTTTTCACTTCACTTCTACCCTCGTCCACCAATTCGCACTTGGCCAGCGCGGTGGACTATGATCTAAACTCTCTCATTCTGAGAGAAGACCCGTGCCCAGCAGTGGGTCAATAATGGGTTGGCACCAGTAAGTGTTTCCCGAAAATAATATCTTGTTTTTATAATTCATTATTTTAAAATCTTTTAACTAACTTACAAAGTTTGTGGTTAAGTATGCATGTAAGCATGTGTGTTTAGGTCAAATCTTGTAACCTGGATTTAACCCACTTTACAGTATCGTATCGAGCTGAAATTTGTAATACGCGTATAGTTCTAATGACAATGCAATTATTTAATCAATATTGTTGTTAATTCAAAATGGCCGACGCAACAAAATGATGGACTACATATATTTGCACAACCTACTCTATATAGGTAGCAACTGAAAGGGCTTAATGTGTAAAATATAGAACAAAACGAAAAAAATCCAAATTCAAGATGGCCGTCGTAATAAGCAAGATTATATACTTTTGTACAACCTATTCAATATGGGTAACAAATAAAAGAGCTTGGTTTCTAGAATACTATACACTACAAAAGAAAAATCAAAATGGCCGCCTTAAAAAAAGAGGAAGATAACAGATTTTAGTCAAACCCGCCCAATGCAGCTATTAATTGAAATAGCATTAGGTCCTGGGACAATTAAAAATAAGAAAATAAAATAATATTAAAAAAAAAACATTTTTTAAAACAAGCTTATAATTCAATGCACTGAAAGGAAAATAATAAATTTTGTAGTAGTCAAACCCATCATTTTGTTGCATCGTACAATTTTCTATCATATAAAAGCTTTAAAAGGTAGGATGCAATAAATAAATGACTTTTGTTAGCCCATACGAAAGTTATTAAATTAACAAGTCAAATGCATAAAAGAAAAAGTCTAAATTCAAAAATTATAAATTCATGTGCACGGATTTTATAAACGTTATCTGTTCGTCTCGTAATTAATGTTGTGTATCTCAGTTATTCGATTCGAACAGCTCTTACTTAAAACGAGAGGAATCATATATAAGTAAAGGTTTATCCTCGCTTAAAAATATTATGTGCCAGAATCAGATATCCACTTTATATTTTTAGATATATATTTTTGAAGTGAAACTTCTTTAGGCGCATGAGGGTAAAATTTTTACAGATGAAACGTCACGCCGGTATGCAACGGAAGTGTCGGAAAAAAGAGAGAGAGAGTGATCGAGACCGATTGAGAGAGAGTAAGACAGGGCGAACGTAGCATGAGCAACTAGCCGTGGAGTGAGAGTAGGGGAGCAAGCGAGTGAGAAAGATTGAGAGAAAAAGTGAGACAGAGCGAACGTCGTATCACGCCTTTTTCCCTTCCTCTTAATCTTGGAAATTTAAAGTTTTAGATTTGTATAAATATAAACAAGATTTATAAATTAGTTCGCCAAAGAAGTTTCACTTCTGACATGTGTACTTTGTACGCACGCATGTTTTTTTTTTTCTGGACGTTTATAATAATCTTACCTAGATTAGTAAAGAAGTCTAAGGGTTTCAGTCAAAGGGACATGGATGTCAATACCAAGTAATTTTCCGATGTGGATGAATAAACATATGTCAAAATTGATTTCTATTAGCAAAAGAAGTTTTAGGTACATACTTTTGAAACTGCCAGCGACGCTGTTGTCCGCAGTTTTGGCGGTCGGTGGTGGGTTGCACATGGAGTTCTTGCGCGCCATGTCTTCAGCGCTGGAAGTCTTACGCTGTTCCACGCGCAGGTTCGGGATGTTGAATGGAGGCGCAACATTGTCAGTACTCATTTGATGACGCAGTCTGCGACGTTCCGGCAGGGGGCTCGGTGGTGGAGGCCTAGTTATCATTATACGCTGCTGCTGGTCAATGAAATCCAGCATTTGGTAGAGGAGCTGCGAGAGATATACGAGCAAATGAGAGACAGTGATAATAATTTGAGATTTCAAAGCAATGTCAATATTGGAAGTTTAAAATAATAAGAGTTTACTTAATTGTTCCAAACTATCACCGCACTTACTCGAATTAGAACGTTGGCAAAGATTACCTTGGACAATGATAACACCATTAAAACTACTTATACAAATACCTCCATTACGGCTGAGAACTGCTCCAAGTTCAATGCACCATTAAGGGATACCGGAGCCAGTGTCGGTATCAGTTTGGTAGCCATCGTGTTGGTAGATATAGCAAACTTTGGCTCATTCACCAAATCCTTCAAAAGTTCTGTAAAAGTTTCCATGTACCGTGAGATCTCGCTTCCTACATTACGCTAGCAACCATTCGCTGCATATTGCAATTTCGCTGAGCGAAACAAATACGAAAGCACTAACCAAAACAAACGTTCAAAGATGAAATTAACAAAACATTCAGCTTTCTTAATTTCAACGAGAAAACGCAGCGCAACATTCAACATACGATGCAGATTGTATTTGCGCTTAGCGGGAAATGTATGTTTTGATTCACCCACATCAGATATAATCAAATATGTATAAATACGCATAGCGCTCTTCATTGATTGTAACTAAATGTTAGTTATGACAAAATAGAGCTCTTTTGTAAAGTAATCGTGAAGTGGGTAAGCAAAACGTAAGTTTTAAATGGATAGTATAGTTTTAGTTTAACAAGCCCCATCGGTGTCCACAATACTTACTGAAGGTGCGGAATACAATTTCCGGATCAGCAAGTTTGATAGTAAGGAGAGCCGGAATCACAATGTCATTGACATGGGTTCTGTCCAGTTTTTTAGTGGTATTCTCATACACTCCGAGAGACAGATTTATAATCTTTACATCGGCTGGAGTCTTCTCTATCATCTGCTTTATTTTGGGAATAACGCGGAATGTTATGGCTCTGTCCAGCATGAACTCAGTCGCTGTTTGCAGCGCAATCAAGGAAGATAACTGAAAGTAAGAAGTAAATAAGTAATAACAAGTATAGCTTAACCATGCCAAGAGTCTTAGATACAATAAACAATCCACACACAAGAGAGCAACTGTGATTTTTTAGTTGAGAAAGCATGTAATCGAATATAAATCATTTGTTATTAGGACAAATTATACTGATGTATGGTTTACATAATCTTATAATTCTCACAGGAAATGTTTAGTATAGAAAATCTAACATTTTTTTTTATATCTATGTTATCACAAATAATTCCAAATTCAACATAATGTAGGTAATATAATGGACCATTTCGTCTTTTGAGATCCGGCTTTTGAGATGAGGCCTATAACCAGCACTAGGCTGGTTATTCCCGCTGTCTTCTTTAGGACTTCGGTCCACCTGGAGGTGGGGCGACCTTTTCTCTTTTGCCTAAAGGTGGTTGCCATTCAAGATATTTCTTCCCCATCGGTTATCGGTCCTAACAACAATATGGCCGGCCCATTGCCACTACAGCTAGTTAATTTTAGGAGCTATATCGGTAAGCTTCATTCGTCATGGATTTTATCGTCAAATCATGTCTCGTAGCGGAATCCCGATAATCATCTCCATAGCACTATAATATAATGGTACCTCACCTAATCACTAATACCCTACCTGCAGCTGATAGCTCGGGTCCTCCATGGCCTTGTACAGAAGGGGTAGTATATCAATGTTACACTCATCGGGACTGCACTTTTTCATCACATACTGTAAGTTCTCCAGCACGACATAGGAATTTGGGAGCCTCCTGGGATCATTGACGAAGCTTCGAAAAGCAGCACTAAAATCAGAATTATCACATTACCAGCTTTTACTCGAGGTTCCGCTAGCGTTGTAGCCCTTAAATTAATATCAAATTTTCTATAGAACTTAATTCAGTATTAAAAAATAATATACTAAATGTCATTTTTTAATCTATAGGTATTAAATATTTTAAAAAAGGACCCTGTATCTTTTCTAACACCTCTAAGAATATGTGTATTGTGAGAAAAATAGGTGACAAGCTCATCTTAGATTTGAAAGTGACATGTGATCTTGTTTTACGTTTAATCATGGAGTGTCAGTGTTCCTCACCGTATGACAGGAAGAATGACTACTTCGAACTCCTCTCGCGGCGTGTCATTAATAAACCATATAATGGGGATGAAAACGGAGGGGCTCACTTCTTGAGCTTTCAGTTCACCGACCAGATACGGCCATACAATCATCCAGCGGAGTCTCTGCAATAAAAATATTATTTCAGCCATCTATCCAGACAACCCTCTTTCGATTTTTGTGGATTAGTTGGAAAATACGCTCGCATAGTTTTAATAAATGGATCTATTGTAGCCTATGGTCGTATTAAAAAAGTAAATTTATGATTTAGCCATCAAATAAGAAAAAAGCTCAGTGATAATCTTAGAGCAGTGATAGCCTAATGGTTGAAACTTGCCCTCTCGATCGGGAGGTCCGAGGTTCAAACCCAGGCACGCACCACTGATTTATGTGCGTATTAGAAATTAATTATCACTGCTTTTCGGTGAAGGAAAGCATAGTGAGGAAACCTACACACCCGAGAGTTCTGAAAAAAAAAATTCTCAGAGGTGTATGAAGTCTACCAATCCGCGCTTGGCCAGCGCGGTGGACTATGGCCTAACCTCTCTCATTCTTTGAGGAGACCCGTGCCCAGCAGTGGGCCAATAATAGGTTCATCAGATAATTTTTACATACTCTAATGCTATGACTTGAGTACATTAAGACGCCGTTTTATATTAACACGTTACAAATATATACTTTTAATTGCTTCACAAATAAGGTTGAATGTGTAAAAAGTTAAGATTAGTTAACTTTAGTCTTGAAATCTAAGATTAGAGTCCCAAAAACTTAAGTTATAGGCCACGGCTACAATACGCCCACATCAAAATATCTCGAATCTAGCAGACAGTTATGAAATCATTACCACGCACAACAAACATAATTAAAGTAAACTCAAAAACGGTAAAACATGAAACAAGAAAATTGCCATATAAAATTGCCGTCTCAGAAGCTAAAGTTCAAATATTGGTTTTTATTACACGATTATGAAATTGCTATTACTCTGAACTAAAGTTTTTTACGTCTTTATTTTAAGATTTTAAATAACGCAAGTAAGAATAAATCAGTGGATCAATTCTGAAATTAATCTTGTTACTGACTTTGCAGCTACTTTTTTGTTTTGTTTGGTTAGCAGTCAAGTCAAACCCTTTTTTTTTTCGAGGGGGAGACCTTCAAAAGGTACCCGACGCCGTGGGAGCGACGCAGGGTTATGTGGGATTTTTACCGCACTAAAACCCCTCCGGTGGCCGTCCTCGGCGCTGAAAAGGACGACTCCGGGATCTCGAAACGACTTGAACCGGAATCCTCCGAGCGCGTTGCCCCATCGGGCTCCTTAATGGGCGGCTGAGCCCACCGCTCCGTCTAGTCTTTAAAACGGTATGCGACCACACATACCGCCGTCCTTCCCGGGATTGCCTGACCGAACGGTTCGAGCTCCCACTCTAGCCGTCTGCAACCCCGGAAGCCCCTTTTAGTCGCCTCTTACGACAGGCAGGAGATACCGTAGCCCTATTCTGACCCCGAGGCTACAGGGACGAAGTCAAACCCTAATGGGAAATGATGACTACTACCCATGATAACAGGTGATCATAGGTAGTAGTAGTGGTAAATGATGACTACTACCCATGATCATAGGTGACCATAGGTAGTAGTCATCGTCAGTAGGGCTTTCTACGCTCACACTCTAGAAATATCTCTGGCAGTGATTCCTTCCGAGTCGAACCATGCAAATTTTATTGCTATTATTGATATACATTTTTAATCTTTCATTTATACATCGTTTAATTCAAGTGTATAGCAACAGTCACCGATACATCAGTAATCAGTCAGTAAATTGCCCAGTTTAAGCCTACAAATGCTTTTGAAAATAATTTTATTTCAAAAAGGATCTGAAATAATGGAACAACTTGAAAATGCAAATATTTATTGGAAACGAATAATTAGAAACAAGGTTCGAAAAAGTTAGTTGTACAGTACAAGCGAAGATTATTCGTTTATGGATCTTTAAAACGTATCAGAGAATATACAAGTACGAAGATTAATTCGTGGTATAATATAGTTGTTTTTTTTATTTAATATATCTTTTCTATATGCAGCAGGTACTTTATGATGGAAATTAAGTTTTTTTATTTTGTAATAACATGCTTATTGACAGTTATAATATTTGGTATTACACTAACACCAGATTGGAAATACGGTAAGAAATACCAAAAATTTTTAGTAGTAAACTAGTACTAGTAGTATTTTTGATCCTGTGAAAACCCAGTTTGGATAAAATGAAATTAGTCTTTTCAATGTATTTCGTCTATAATGAATTATTATGTGTATTTAATCATACAATATTTGCATGAATGAGGCAATTTTTTTACTACTTATATAACATACCTAATAAACATTGTACCACTAGAGCTTGTATATTTAGAAATAATGTGTATATTTTGCTACATTAATGAACACATTTTTTTATTATATTGTTTTTTGGTATATGATCAATTTGTATCCTACTAATATTATAAATGCGAAAGTTTGTGAGGATGTATGTGTATTTGTTATTCTTTCACGCAAAAACTACTCAACGGATTAAGTTGAAACTTTACAGTAGTATAGGTTATACATCAGAATCACACATGGGCTATAATTTACAATGTTTTTTTTTTTATAAGGTTATAATATAACGAAAAATATCAGGTTAGTCGGAAAAAAAGTTGTGCTCTGAGAGTTATCTTCGCGTACGCTGCCTAAACCGTTGGAGATATCTAAATATAATGTACCGTGGGATTGTTTGGCTCACATAGATCTAAATAAAAGTCCGCGACAGCATATGTCTATATTTTTTGTATAACCCACAATAACTCTTTTTATACTTTGAAAATTTTAAAAATATCAGGTTGATGTTTCCATGGGTTTTATACAAACTAAATATTAATCTTTATCAAAATAAATGATTTCAAAAAATCAAGCATCTAATAAAAATTGAATCTGCTTTTTACATCATGTAAATTGGATAAGTAGTTTAGAAGATATTACGAGTATAACATATTGCGTAGTCAATTGATTGACCGGCAGTACGCGCCGTGCGCCGCCGCCGTATACAACGAAGTTGTAGGATATTAATATTTGAATTGTTATAAAACACGGAGCAAAATGTGAAAGGTCAATGACGTCTCTGTAGTTCCGGGAATAAGGCTACGGTATCCCCTGTCTGTGGTAAGAGGCAACTAAAAGGGAGTTTTTGGGGTTGCGGGCGGCTAGACGGAGAGCTCCAAACACCCAGTCAGCAACTTCGGGAAAGATGTCAGCATGTGTGGTCGCATGCTATCGTGAGAGCCAGGATGGACGGAGCTTGAACCGTCCAGCAAGGCGATCCCGGGAAGTACGGTGGCATACGTGTGGTCGCATATCGTGGTACAGACCAGATGGAGTGGTGGGCCCAGCCGCTCACTTGGGAGGAGCCCGATGGGGCAATGCACTCAGAGGACTCCAGTTGCGTTCCTTTGGAGATCCCGGAGTCCTGGTACTATAAGAATCCCAGATAACCCTGCTCGCTCCCACGGCGTACCTTTTGAAGGTTTCTCCCTCGACAAAAAAGAAAAAAAGTCAATGAGAATGAAACAGCGGAAAGGTTAAATATGTTATTCAATCGTCATCGACCTTTTAATGTAACACAACTCAGCACATATGTCAGATTAGCAGTAGTTCAGGTCGTAATTGACCACGCTAGCTAACTGCGCGTTGGTAACCGTCACGCGTTTTGAGACCCTTTCTTAAAACTTTTAATTTCAGAGTAAGAATTAATATCTGTTGCCGACAAAACTAATTCAAATTAATATACGTGCCTGTGATTTGAAATTTGAACACACTGATTTAGGCGATTAACACTCCGCACCGCGCACCGCCGCGAATAGCGGTGCTCCGCGCGGTAAGGCGGTTTACGCACCTGTACGCGCGGATGGACCGATCATCAAAATAAACTTTTCGACATCGAAATGCATTTTTGCTTCAACGATGATCCGCGCGGTTGGGCGCCAGCCCGTGTGTGAGGCGCCGACCCCCCGCACTGTCGTTCGCGCGGAGACACGGTGGTGATGAGAACACCGCTGGACGGCGCGGTCAGTCGGTGTACGTTTGTGAGGCATCAACGGATTTATTAGACCCCAATACAACATGAGATCCACTTCACCGCCTACCGTGGCAGTGAGCGGTACCGTATGTTAATCGCCTTAGGAAGTAGGGCAAGGGTTCAATCTGCAGTAAATCACAGATGCGTTGCTACTCCTGAGGACTATGATGATCGCCTCTTATAAAAGTGAGCCGGCAGGCACACCCTTCAAATGAAACACAAGAACTGCTTCACGGTAGAAATAGGTGCGGCGGTGATGCCTCCCTGGTTGAACCATTGCTCTACCACCTTGCAAACTTTATGTGGCAGACTAAATTCCACGCGAGCGAAGCCGCGGGCAAAGGCTAGTAATTAATAATTTTTACTCTATAGTGTTTCTTTTTAATAATTTTAATAAAAAAAACGTAGATACATCTTATTTATAAATATCAAATTTTAAGCAGTTGTTAAGATTATATTTTTGTGATGTATGTATGTTTCCCTTTATTTTGAGTATTACCATAAACATTTACGTTTATAGGACTTTTATAGATTGTTTTAACGTATATTTTATTATTAACTAGCTAAAGATTAGTTCGCTTCCGATGGAGTATCAACTTTTAAGTATTAAGATGAAAGAAATTTAAAAATATTTACAGAAGAAAATTATTTGTTACACGAAAGCGTTTGGAACGGAATTATGAACGTATATTTCGTTTAAATTTTATTTTGTTATTATCAATGTTACTTAAATTGTTTAAACATATGAAGTGGATTCATCTTGAATTAACATTTCATTCTTTTCATCATTGAATTTAACTACATATATTTATTTGTGTGTAATGGGGACTTAGTAATAATAATAGTACTAAAAACTGAAAAACGTTAAGAAATAAAGAAGTAAACAGATAATATATAAATAAAGCACTTCTTATTTTTGGTAATATCAAAAAAATGCGTTGAATGCGGGGATTTTGTTGGGTGATAAAACACATATTTGATAAAAACTAAATAGTTTCTTGTGTAAATATTTTGAGAAATGATGAGTTTGTTGAATTTCCATAAAACCATTCAATTGACTAACCTTATTATAGTTTTAATATTTTTTATTTGAATTATAATACAGTTAAACTCGATTTGGGTAACTTTGAACATTTTTTACAATATTTGTGATATTATAATCTGTTTTATATTTATTGCACCTTGTTTTTATTAAATGAATAGTGTCCTTTTTAGCTGGTTTATTAATCTAACACAATAAATTTACGGAGAAAACAATTAAACTATCCACAATTACCCCTAAAACTCAAATTCAAAGTTATCCTTAGTTTTGGGTAACTTTGAATATATTTTTTTGAGGATATAAAATCCGTCATTAATCGAATATTTTAAGGTCTGAGTAAAATTAATTAACATATTTTTGTTAATTAAAACCAAATCTATAAAAAATATATTTATTTTGATATATAAATACAATAGACAACTTGGTCTTGCCATATGAATCAAGGTCGATCAATTTGGTGGTAAAATAAGATACTAGTTTTTTTTTTGATTATTTATTCCATCCATCCATAGGATGGACGGAACATCGGGTACCTTTGGAAGGTTTCCCCCTCGAAAACAAAAAAAAAAAGGATGGACGGAACATGGACATAACATAGGCCTCCCCTAAATGGGGCCACTCCAACCGGTCCTGTGTCCTCTGAATCCAACGGTTTCCCGCTGTCTTCTTCAGGTCACCGGTCCATCTGGTAGGGGGGCGACCGGTACTCCTTTTGCCTAAACATGGTCGCCACTCGAGGACCTTTCTTCCCCATCGGTTATCGGTCCTACGAGCGATGTGGCGGCCCATTGCCACTTCAGCCTGCTAATTTTGAGAGCTATGTCGGTAAGCTTTGTTCGTCTACGGATTTCATCGTTGCGAATCATGTCTCGTAGCGAAATTCCGAGCATAACCCTCTCCATAGCACGCTGAGCGACCCTGAGCCTCCGAAAAAAATATTTTTTTATGATACAGGTAACTTTGAACCGTTCAAAGTTACCCATATAACATCCAATTTCGACGTCGTCAAAAGTTTAACAGTTTTACGCAATATTCAACATGGGATACGGATAGTACAGTTTCAAAATAACAATATACAATATACATTTTAAAGATAAACACCAAAACACACCTGTTTACGGTAAGTTTTATATTATAATTGCTATTTAAAAATGAAGCATTAAACACTTGCAACAACTTCACTACGGAAAAGGCGGTAGTTTTTAAAATTAGGACATTGACAGGTACCTTTTTTTACTTTCATTGCTATTACAACATTTTGGCAAACCATTTTACGCAGGTACGATATTGAAACAACAAGAAGTTTCCATGTAATAAATTAATATATTTTTTTCACAACTTTGTTCAAAGTTACACCGCTGTTCAATGTTACCCAAATTGAATGTATTTATTAGGTTATTTCAAAACAGGCTACCTTTAAAAATGTAATTAAGCTGCATATAATTTGAGATCAATATTTAAAGTAACTTCTGATACAGCCTTTCAACTGGCCAATAAAAGTAATCAGACTCACTTTTTATACAAAATTCTAAAATTTTTAGCATGATAAGACACATACTAGCACAAACTAGGGCCATAAAAAGTTATTTCCCAGCGTCAATTACTCTGCTCTGCAAGCGTTAGCGTTGACCGTTAAATAATGACACAGACACTTTTTGATTAAGTTTAGAAAATGTGTTGTTTGTTATTATTTAAATGTATTAGCCCTCTTACGCACTAGCGGTTAACCGCGTGGCTATCTGTTTTCCAGTTTAATATGAAACCGCCCCAAAATTTCCAACCGCGGCCGCGGTTTACCGCTAGTGCGTAAGAGGGCTTAGTTATGGCCATGAGATTTGGATGCAAACTATAGTAAAAGTTAGCTAAATTTGCCTCAACGGTGCCGCTTACAGTGCCAACCGAATGTTTCGTCACCAAACGCTTAGAAACGCATGTTACATAAGTCGCAGGCTGCAATTCAATAAATTAGAATATTGCTTGTTTCATATTTTGGGTCACTTATTGTTTAAAACTAAATTACGGACCTACACATTGATAGAATCGCAATGGCGGTTTCGCAAGCTATTTATCATTTACATTATACTACCGCAGAGCAGTCATATTAATACAAGTAAATGAAAAAGGAATAAGAAAAAAAACACTTGAAACGTCATGCAAATAGTCATGCTAGAGAGAGTGAAATTTGGAAAAATTGTTTATATTTTTTAATCAAGAAGAAGCAAACGATGCATGCTCGTACATCTGATACTGGCTACTGCCATCAATTGTAATCTACTTTTTTATCCGATTGAAGTAGCAAACGAGCATGCAGTCCACCTGATGGTAAGTGGTCACTGCCGCCCATGGACACATATAAGCAACTTCAAACATAACATGGGTTCTATCTGAAGTCAATCAAAGATGCGTTTTTTCTCCGGAGGACTAGAATGGTCGCCTCATAATGAAGTGTGCCGGCAACCACACCCTTCTATCGAAACGCAAGAAAAGCTTCACGCTAATTACCCCCGATAAAATCAGTCTTACCTGAAGTTAGCCACATATGATACCCCTAAGGCTAGAATGCTACCCTGAGGACTAAGTTTAAACGCTTCGGATATATCTTTCTTTAAAGAAAAAGATGACACGAATTCTTTATGAATATAATAATGCAGTTAAGCACAAAGGATCAATCCCAAGATACGAGCTTTAAGGGGTAAAATCGCTTACACCTTCATTTTAGCGTTCTTAGCCCTAGCTTTGAAACACTCATAGAACAGAATTTCGTGGCCTCACAGAAACAAATACGTTGTATTGATTTTAATGTTTCACATTTGTGTTGATGTTTAGCGAGATACTGCACTCTCGTACGCAGCTCACGGGTAAAGTTAGCTCAAAAGTCACAATAAAATTATAACTGCGTCGTACGTTACTCAAAGCTAACCGTCCCATTTTTTTTCATTTATCTCCTCCGTTTTATAATTAATTTTGGTAGAAGTAAATTTGTCAAAAATCAGAAAACCGCTCACACTAGGGGCACATAAATTTGATTCGTGTATATGGTCAATACGTCGCAGCAATCAAATTAGAAATTACTGTCATTAAAAAAAAAAAAAACTCTCAATGGCATTATTGACGTTAACAAACGTTGATGTTAACGTAAATTAACATTAGATAGGTAATGTAATAAGGCCTTTTATCAAAATATATCCACTTAATTATGTATCAAAATATTTAAAGATAAAATAAAATGTCATTAAATACTTATAGTCGAAATAATATCGCAATAATAGAATCACGAGAGTTTGATATCAATTCTTCAGTAGCATTGTGATCAATATTGGTCAACTTTCCGACTATGAAGTACCGTGAAAAGATAATGCGTTCTATAAACATATCTTACCTCGGGTATATATGTCAGGCACTTGGTAAGTGTCTCGCGGAAGTAATAATTCTTCGCGTCTTTGTCCTTATACGGAATCATGTCCAAGTTTTGTAGTGCTCCGACTATATCTGGTCTGTTAGGAAAAACTTGTCATTTAGAATTTCCCTTCAGCATGAGTTTATTACCTTTCCTCCAAACAAACAACGTTTTTGTCTATACTTGCAAGATATGGGCCCGGAGTAGATATATAAACGGAAAACATGAATGAGTAATGTACATTTTTATGTACCTGGTGGCGAGCGGCCACTGCCGCCCATGAATCTGTAAGCAACTTCACATAAAATATGGGTTCCATCTAGTCAATCACTGATGCGGTAATACTTCCGAGAACTAAAGTGGTCGCCTCATATAAAAATGTGCCGGCAACCACACCCTTCAATCGAAACGCAATAACTGCTTCACGCTAGAAATGTTTTGGTGATACCTTTCCTGTTGAACTACTACTACTACTTCTACTACTATTGGGCCTGGATTTTGTCCATTGTTACGAAGTACATTGCAAGGTATGGCCGAAACGGGAAACATTAATGAGTTATGTAGCAATGTGTTGGCGAAAACGTAAAGAATAGTTAAATCTTGAGGAAATGTAATAAACTCGTACAAAGGATAGTTGTTTTTGTACATTTTGCGGTCAAAAACTTGCTTATAAGCAACACTGAATGGTTATAATCTAGTTATTGTATTATACTTACTTGTCAGTGCAGTCAGGATCAATTTTCACGAATGTTGATCTGAAAAGAGAGAGAAATTACAGTATCTTTTCTTACTCCACTGGTAAGACGACACTTTAGCCTGATAAAAAATGAACCTATCATAGATAGTGACTATAATGGCAATATTTTTTTTATCAGATTGAAGTAGCAAACGAGCATGCAGTCCATCTGGTAGTAACTGGTAACTGCCGCCCATGGACACCACTAAGCAACTTCAAACAGAACATGGGTTCTATCTGTCAATCACAGATGCGTTGCTATTCCCGAGTAATAAGTTGGTCGGGTCATATAAAAGTGTGCCGGGAAAGTATTGAAGCTTATCTTAATTTGAAGATTATTGTTTTTACCTCACACTTCTGAAGTTTATAAGATTCATTAACTACTGATATACTTAAAAAGAAAATGCATCATTTTCGT
Source organism: Spicauda simplicius (assembly GCA_949699795.1). Classification (NCBI taxonomy): domain Eukaryota; kingdom Metazoa; phylum Arthropoda; class Insecta; order Lepidoptera; family Hesperiidae; genus Spicauda; species Spicauda simplicius. The sequence continues at coordinate 4,787,191 of OX453056.1, read as the reverse complement.
ATATATTTTGAATTCTGAATATTACTGTGATGTTAATAAATAATACATATGCTGATGTATAAGTTTTTACTTAAATTGAAAAAAAAAATTAATAAAAAGTTATGCCATGTCGAATTTGCCACTATTCTATCTATGATATTATTATGCATTTTATTTTATTGTAGAGTGGTCATTTTAATTATAAATCAGAGGAGTAAGTACATAAAATTTTAAGTTAAAAATTATTACGAGGCTGTGTTTGTATGTTTTTTTTTTATCTGGCAGAAGTAGCAACATGGGTTCAATCTGAAGTAAATCACAAATGCGTTGCTACTCCCGAGGACTGTGATGGTCGCTTCATGTGAAAGTGTGCCGGCAACCACACCCTTCTATCGAAACGCAAGAAATGCTTCACGCTAGAAATAGGTGTGGAATGTCAATAACATTAAGTATATTTGCCATACGCTGACTTTAAATTAGCATTATAAACCTTTATCAAATAATGGTCAATAAATGTCCAATATATTAAATATATATACTTACGGATCCTTGAAGTATTGAATCAGAGGAAGCAATTGAGTGGTGGGGCGCGCATGAGCTTCCCTAGTCAGCATACGCTGAACTGCCTCCTTTAGGCCATTAGGCATACGAGGCAGCAAGTTTTGCACGTGTACCTCAAGCTAAAATAAAATATATATTTCAATTTTAGTTTATATAGAAGAATAGATATAAGTTTTTTTGTTCTTTAACCTCACGATGAGGCAGACAAGCTGCCTAATGGAAAGTAGTCAACAACTACATTTGCAACACCAAAGGAGTCGCCAATGTATTACCGGCTTTGAGGGAGAGCTCTTTTCACATCCTTTTTTTACATATCTTTATCTTTTATCCCATGAAAAAGCGGTGCGTGAACACCTCGGGAAGAAGTTCAGTCCACTTGCACATAGCAAGAACGGCCGCGCAAACCGAAATGATATGGGGCGAAATTTTGAATTATTGTTTGACTTTAAAAACGTATATTTACACCATTTCATCCTTTATTGCCGTATCTTGAGGTTCATTCAGTATCGAGCTGTTAGTCCTAACTGTCAACAAGGCTGTCAACCATATACCTCCACCGAATCCTGGCCTACTTTGGACACATAGCAAGAAAACCTGACTATAACCTGAAAAGCTAAAGATAACGGGGAAATTACAAGGCAGGAGAGGAGAGGTCGATGCTAGAAGAGATGGTCGGATCAGGTATCTGAACAACTAGATATCATCATCACCCAAGCATTGCATTGCGCCACTAACCGTCAGGAATGGCGGAAACTCATTAAGAATAAGACTGAGAAGGGGCATACGATGCTCAGCAATGAATGGACAACCCGAGGAGGAGGACCTTGAGGTAACATTCAGTTATTGTTTTATTAAAATCCATCTACTTTTGACAAAAGTTATAACAATTGTGTAAAACAAAGTGCAAAACCGCAGGGCATGATTTAACAAAAAAATAAATTTATTCAAAAGAAAAGGAAATATCTATCTTTGATATATAAAATCGTTAAAATGTTGTAACAGTTGAGGTCGTATTCTGATCCGGTGGTAGTGTAAGAAAAAAAATGTAACTGACAATTTGTAAGTGCCCCCGTAGGCCTATACAAAATAAAGACATTTCATTTCATTTCAAAATTGAAATAACTTTTTAATAAAACGTATAAAATTCATCTGGATGAATCACCCCTTAACAATAAAAGCTGCATTAAAATTCGTTCATTCATTTTGGTATTACGATACCACATACAATTATACGAAAATGGATTCCAACATAACATAGGTACTTTTATTTTTAATCCGGCTTTTATATTTTATTCATATTCGTTTCATTGAAACTGTAAACTGTATAATAGGATTCCTTAAAACAAGTTTATTTATTTATTTGGATCATCCACAAAATATAAGTCTATTGCAATTTAATTACGGATGAGCACAGCATGCGTAGCTAAATAGGTGCATTAAAAATACCACACACAACTTTAACGTTTAAAAATATAAAAATACCACACAGCAATATGTAGAGGTAATTCTTACGGATTACAAATTATTAGAATATTCACCACCTTCGGTTGGGTCTACCACGTTAATGAGTATCTTATGTATTCCATCCATCCATCCATCAGCCCTTTGATGTCCACTCCTGGACATAGGCCTCCCCTAAATGGCGCCACTCCAACCGGTCCTGTGCCCTCTGAATCCAACGGTTTCCCGCTGTCTTCTTCAGGTTATCGGTCCACCTGGTAGGAGGGCGACCTGTACTCCTTTTGCCTAAACGTGGTCGCCACTCGAGGACCTTTCTTCCCCATCGGTTATCGGTCCTTCGAGCGATATGGCCGGCCCACTGCCACGTCAGCTTGCTGATTTTGAGAGCTATGTCGGTAACCTTCGTTCGTCTACGGATTCTTCGTTGCGAATCATGTCTCGTAGCGAAATTCCAAGCATAGCCCTCTCCATAGCACGCTGAGCGACTCTGAGCCTTCGAATGAGGCCTTTAGTGAAGGACCACGTTTCGGCGCCACAGGTCATCACTCTCAACACACATAATTATCTTATGTATTAATCTAGTTGATAGACTATATGTGTGTGTAATTTGATTGAAATATGACTGATTCTGGCGGTGACAGAGCAACAAACACACATAGCTACATCCTCCCAAACTTTCGCATTTATGATGAAATGGAATTAAATTAAATGTCTTTTTTTTTTTGTATAGGCCTACGGGGGCACTTACAAATTGTCAGTTACATTTATTTTTACACTACCACTGGATCGGAATACGACCTCAACTGGGAAGATCCGGCAAGAAACTCAGCGGGTTTGTCTTTTTTCTTATTTATATATATTTTTTTTAATTACAATCATGTTTTTTTTTACATGGTAATGAATAATAATTGCATTTACAGTGTTGGAGCGTTTTTCTCAATATTTTATCACTTAAAGCAAAACTACTAAACTTATTCGTTATACTTCACTCGCTGTTACAAAGAAAGCAGTTATCCAATATGCATTTATTCATAAGTTATGTTCTTATCACTATACGCGCGGATGGAGCGCTGGCGTGCACTTCCTTGCTCGATTCAAAAGTTTAAAAATGCATCTTAAATTTACTCGAGTGAATGCTCACAACGTGAAAAATATGAGAAAATTACATAGGAACATATTGCGTAAATATGTTCTAACTAAATAATTTAAGGTGCTGAACGAAATAACTAAAATAATATTGTCTGTAAATGTTTAGAGGGCAAAAAATTTATAATGCTAAAAGTTAAATTTTCAAAATCTTAATCAGCAACCTTGAAACTATTGACACACTCTGGGTTCATCAATACATTGTGATTTAACATAACATTGAAGTAGCAAACGAGCTTGCAGTTCACCTGATGGTAAGTGGTCACTGTCACCTCTGGATATTTGTAAGCAACATCATATAGAGTATGGTTCTATCTGAAGTCAGTCATACATACGCTGCTACTCCCGAGGACTAAGATTGACGCCTCATATAAAACCGCCGGCAACCACACTCTTCCACCGAAACGCAAGAACTGCTTCACGGTAGAACGTGTGGCGGTGGTACCTCACCTCGAACTACACTGGTTCTACCAATTGAAGCATTTGGGGATATTCACACGATCCACATGTAAGGTTCGACCGTGGAGGTACCGATCGAATAGTGTAATTATCGACGCAGTTAGTGATTCGACTTATTCGGTAACCCTTTTAGTCCTTTGCGTTAGCAATGCATCTGTGATTGAATTAAGATATTGCCGTTATTTTGTGTGAAGTGTCCTAGATGTCCATTAGAGATGTAAGGAATGAATATGAACGCGAATGCGAATGCGGAAAGAATTGCCTTTTTTAATTTGACGTCAACATGGACGCCGCCCCGGTTATTTTCAGTTGTGGTGTAGGACCGGAGGATGTAAATTTGGCGAAATTTTTTGGTCGACAGCCTGACTTATATATTCTTTTCTTTATTAATTTAATTATGACAAAATATTAAATAATTAATATTAAATTAAATTTCATAATTGTATGTATATATAAAATAATAACTTAAATTAAAAAAGAAACAAATTGCCTAATTAAAAATAAAAACCTGCACCCAAATTACTGCAATAATATAATATAATTATAAAATATAAATATAACTGTAGTTTGACTGAAACTTGTATAGATTTGGCAAACTTTTTTTTATCAATTTGCATATCAATCGTAAATGATTAAAAGTTCGCAAAAAATCTAAAAACATGGGAATATCGCATGCGAATGCGAATATTCATTACTTCACTAATGTTTACGGGCATTAGTGACTACTTACTATCAATAATAATATTAATACACTTTATTATACTTAACGAAACAAAAACTATAATAGAAAATACAATTTTAAACCAAAACAAAAGGCGGTCTTGTCGCTAAACAGCGATATCTTCCAGACAACCCCTGGTGCCGAGTCAAAGTGGGCATACATACAAGAATAGGGTGCAAATAATAGTTTATGATTTAAGACTAATAACACAATAAACATACAGGAATAAATTGTAGAAAAATATGAATAATAATAAAAATTAAATAACTAAAGTACATATAATGCAGCTTGAAAGAAAATAAAGTGGATTATTTGCTACTCAATCTTTATATATAAAAATGAATGTTTGTCTGTATGTCCTCTATAGAATTGTAAACTATTCATTTGATCATGTGATGATCTTTAGCAAAGTTGTTATTCATGAGCTCGCGAAGGTTACTGGTGTATTTTTGCAATGGCGAAGGAACGCGCGCAGGGTACAGCATATAAAAAGATAGAAATAACTCTGCCAGTAGTGCCTTTGGAGTCGACAAAACCACCACAAAGGCTTCAATCTGATAAAGGTATTGGCATCTAAGGCATTATAAAGCATTGGAGCCTTAGTTCGTGCGTAACGAGGGAACAATTAAAATTTGAGACGTTGTTTCGAGCGAGCTCGTAGTTAATTGGCGTTACGAATGTCAGATAGTAATTACTCGGTACAAATTGTAGGATCTGAGCAGTGGTTTAATCATTACTGGAATACGGTACATTGAGACCAAATAGTTTCGATAGAGCATAATATTATTTAACATTTCATAGTATTTAAAGGTGAATGTTATTATTAGTTAGTCTCTCTCTCTCTCTGTGTGTGTGTGTGTATCTACAATACGTTTATGTGTCATAAAATTATTCTGGAACCTACAGTTTAACCTAAAGTTAAAAAACCCATTAAACACTTTAAGCCAAATTGAGACTTATAAAGAAAAATGTATCTTAATTCACAGAATTTAAACTTAACAATTGTTCAATTAGCATTAACCAAACTTGAGTTTATATACAAGCGAAGTAAAATCGTTGGCGTGTTTTAGAAAGAGGCACAGCGCCATCTATTTGTTACGCCGATAAATGTTTCGACACTTTCGTTTCATTTAATTCCAATTTACAATGATTATACAGAAGTGTCATTTAAAAATACTTACGTGATCAATCTGTTTCATGTACAAGATCGGATTATTATTAGCCTGGACGAGGGGTCTGCCTCGATTGAATAGTGTGCAAATGAGTAGTCCAAAGGAGTAAATGTCGGAAAGTATTGTGCATTCCGCGTTAGTCTGCATCTCTGGAGCTGGGAACAATTCGGAAATGTACTAACTACTACTTAGGCACCGCTATTCTGCGGTGTATGTACCAAATCAATTTACATAGTTAAGCAAAGCCAGGTGCGGTCTAAAGATGACGGGCTATACGGGAGCCTTAAAGGTCGGTCACGGTTGGTTTAATTAGTTAGCAAGTCTTAAACCTTGTCAGAGATTTGAGTGGTTTATAACATCTGAAACGGGTAGGCAAGTAAACATCCACTACTCCCCTCACAACCAACGCTTCAAGCCTCCCCCATTTAAAGCAAGACCTGCGCCCAGCAGTGGGATATAGAGTTGCAGCACAGCTTTTCAGTACCGTTTAATAGTCGGTATAAATTGCATTTGTGCCAGCCTTGAATTAATTTCGCTTTGCATCAATAGAAAAGAATACAATCTGTAAACATGTTCGTTAATTTTGTATAGTGTATAGGCGACTAAGTTGCAACGACCTCTGATATCTAAGATAATCACTATTGTCATCGTTATTGAGAAACACGTATAATTTTAATATATATTACATTAAAAAAAAAAAAAAAAAAAAAAAAAAAAAAAAAAAAAAAAAAAAAAAAAATAAATAAAAAAAAAAAAAAAAAAGTATGCACAGCGGCTACTCCCTCCACACTTATTGTGGACATGTGCAATATCAGGGGGGTCCATTCAAATCTGAATGCTGTCCATCACCATCTCGAGGCGGCAAAGCCGGCTTTTCTCTTTTTGACGGAGACGCAAATATCAACTCCGGACGACACATCGTATCTTCAGTACCCCGGCTATAATCTAGAGCACGCTTTTAGGCGTCGAGCCGGGGTTTGTGTGTATGTTCGGGGAGATATCTGCTGTCGCCGTCTCGCCTGCCTGGAAGACAAGGACCTATCCTTGTTGTGGCTGCGCGTAGACGTTGGGGGGCATACCCGTATCTACGCGTGCCTATATAGGTCCTACAGCGGAGATGTAGAGACAACTCGACTATTCGAGCACGTCCAGTGGGCGACCGACAGAGTGCTGCAGCAGTGCCCTTCGGCGGAGTTAGTGATTTTGGGTGACTTCAACGCTCACCATGTTGACTGGCTTGGTTCCCGTGTCACTGACTTCGCCGGGAGGACTGCATACGACTTCTCCTTGGCATATGGGCTCTCTCAAGTTGTACCCGGTTTTACTAGGGTACCTGATATAGAGACCCATACTGCTTCCTTGCTAGACCTTCTGCTGACTACCCACCCTGCGGATTACCAAGTGAAGGTCGGGGCCCCACTAGGCACTTCTGACCATTGCTTGGTGAGCTCTGCGGTGCCCTTGTCGCCGCCCGTAGGGACTCGTCCCCCCGGGAGGCGACAAGTTTGGCACTATAAGTCAGCAGACTGGGACGGACTCCGGGAATTCCTGGCTTCGTACCCATGGAGGCAGCTGTGTTTCGTCTCGGGTGATCCTAGCACGTGCGCTAACTCTGTGACCGATGTGTTGCGGCAGGGTATGGAGTGCTTCATTCCGAACTCTGTCGTGGCCGTCGGAGGGCGGAGTCAGCCCTGGTTTGATGCATCTTGCGCTAAGGCGTTAAGTCTTAAGCAAGATGCATATCAAGCCTGGGCGTCTGCGCACGCGTGCAAGGATCCGAAGTACCCCGAGCTTCGAACTGCTTTCAATGCTGCTTCCAGGTCAGCAAAGAAGCATATGGCTAAGGCGAAGTCTAGGCACGTCGGCAGAATTGGCGAGCGACTACTAGGTTACCCCTCCGGGAGTCGTGCCTTCTGGTCGCTGGCCAAAGCTGTCGAGGGTAATTTCTGCCGATCCTCACTTCCACCCCTTCGGAATCTCGACAACTCTCTGGCCCATACGGCAAAGGGAAAAGCCGATCTTCTGGGCACCCACTTTGCCTCAAACTCGACTCTCGATGACGGGGGAGCCACACCGCCTACCATCCCGCGGTGTGGGAGCTCTATGCCTAATATACGCTTCACCCAAAAGGCCGTAAGGCGAGCTCTACTGTCCCTTGATGTCAAGAAGTCGAGTGGGCCAGACGGAATTCCCGCAGTGGTGTTGAGGACGTGCGCTCCCGAGTTGACTCCCATCTTAACGCGCTTATTCTCGCTTTCTTACACCACAGGACAAGTACCGTCTTCGTGGAAGGTAGCCCTTGTTCACCCTGTACCCAAAAAAGGTGACCAAAGTGACCCGGCCAATTATAGGCCAATAGCAATAACCTCCTTGCTCTCAAAGGTAATGGAGCGTGTTATAAACACACAGCTCCTCAGGTACCTCGAGGACCACCAGTTGATCAGCGACCACCAATACGGTTTTCGCAAGGGCCGTTCAACTGGTGATCTTCTGGTATATCTCACACACCGCTGGGCGCAAGCCATTGAGAGCAATGGAGAGGCATTGGCAGTAAGCCTAGATATTGCCAAGGCTTTCGACCGGGTCTGGCACAGGGCCCTTCTCGCGAAGCTTCCATCTTACGGTCTCCCCGAGAGGCTGTGCACGTGGACGGCTAGCTTCTTGTCTGAGCGGTACATCAAGGTCGTAGTCGACGGGTGCTGCTCAGACACGAAACCCATTAATGCTGGTGTACCTCAAGGTTCCGTCCTCTCTCCCACACTGTTTATTCTGCATATCAATGACATGTTGCAACAAATCAGCAACATGCATTGCTATGCAGATGACAGCACGGGGGATGTTGCATACACAGGCCGTGCGAACGCCTCTCGGACACTCGTGGAAGAAAGTAGAATCCGACTTGTGTCTGAAATCGAGAATTCTCTGGAGCGGGTCTCGACATGGGGTCGACTTAATCTTGTTGAGTTCAACCCCACGAAGACACAAGTCTGCGCGTTTACCGCTAAAAAAACCCCATTTGTTGTAGCGCCAAAGTTTCAGGAAATTCCGCTCACCATTAATAAAAGCTTGGGGATCCTGGGAGTTGACATCTCGTGTGATGTGCAGTACCGGAGTCATTTGGAAGGCAAAGCCAAGTTGGCGTCTAAAAAACTGGGCGTTCTTAACAGAGCCAAGCGGTACTTCACTGGGGGGCATCTTCTTCTGCTTTATAAGGCACAAGTAAGGCCCCACATGGAGTACTGCTCGCATCTCTGGGCTGGAGCGCCACAGTACCAACTTACCCCACTTGACTCCGTACAGAAGCGAGCGGTCCGAATCGTCAACGACCCAAGGATCGCCGATCGGTTAGAACCCTTAAGCTTGCGGAGGGACATAGGTTCCCTTTGCGTGTTCTACCGGCTTTATAATGGTGAGTGTTCCGAGGAACTGTTTGATCTGGTGCCCACATCACCCTTCCTTTATCGCACCACTCGCCGACGGATGAGGTTCCATCCGCATCAACTGGACTCGTGGCGGTCCTCCACGGTTCGGTTTGCGCGCTCGTTCCTGCCGCGGACGTGCAAGATGTGGAATGAACTTCCTCCTGAGGTATTCCCGGAGCGCTACAACATGGGTTTCTTCAAGAAAGGTGTAAAAAGAGCTCTCCTCCAAAGCCGGCGATGCATTTGCGACTCCTCTGGTGTTGCAAATGTCCATAGGCGACGGTGACTGCTTTCCATCAGGTGGCCCGTCAGCCTTATCGTTAGGTCTTAATATAAAAAAAAAAAAAAAAAAAAAAAAAAAAATTAAATATAGTGGCGCCACTAATTTAAACGAGACTAAATCATCATTCAAACCAAAGTTACATGAAAATTTCGTCTCAAGCGATTCTGATAACTCAAATTCTATTGCAAGATTTGACTGTCGTACATACTACCAAGATATGTTAAATAAAAGTTTAGAGTAAAAATGAGGAAACAGTTTAAAAATTGCTTGACATTGACGAGGCAAGAGAGCACTATCCCGAGCGCTCCGCGTTAGAGACGTGCAATAAATTCACTGAAATATATTGGCAACATTAGTGATGTAAAACTAAATACGAATATACCTACTCATTTTGTTAGGCGAAACAAAATTTAGACGCAGTAGAATGGACTGTTCAATTTTCATGTATGTTAAAGCGATCGTACTATTTGCGGTATGAAGTCGGCACCAGCAAAACAAGGAGTGAATGATTTATTACATGCAATCATAGAACGTTAAATTTTAGAAATAGTACAGTATTTTACTAATGATACTAAGCGCCCGTCAACATTCCATTAGCTTATCACTAAAAATCATCTTTAAGAGTAGGTATGAAACAATCTTTTCGGTCCTCAAAACGGAGATATCATTTTCATATCACACCTAGGCCAAAATGAACCATCCCCCTTTAGACTTTTATAGCTGGAGAATAGAATATGGCTACGATATAACCTGCCTTTCGTAAGAGGCGACAAAGAGGGGGCTTTTGGGGTTGCGGGCGGCTAGGGTCTCTCACCAGGGCTCAGCAAATAACCCCGGAAAGTGCAGGGGACAATTAATTACAAGTTCTCCAAGGGATGAGCTCATGAGGGGCAAACGCTAGGAGGCACCTGGGCGTTCCATTACACTCGAAGGTACACTCGAAGCGCCTAGTAAATAACCCGAGAAGGACGGCGGCGTTTGTGACTGCATGTTGACACCGGAAGGTAGAAGTTCTCCAAGAAATGAGCTCATGACGGGCAAAAGCTAGGAGGCACCGGTGCCTTTCATTGGAGATCCTGGGGTCCCCTGAAAACGCTGAGGAAGGCCACCGAGCAGGTTTTAGTGGTTAAGTCTCTACCAAGGCTTCGGTGTACCTTTTGAAGGTTTCCTCTCCGTCACAAAAAATGTCAAGGTTGAATCTAAAAACGGCTTATGAAAGCATAATGACTATATTTAACCGCAAAATCAATTGACTGGAAAACTCTAGCCTTCACCACTTAGTCGTTGCAACTGGATCGCCAATAAGTTGTAATTTTCGTAGTATATAGAAATTTGTTCAGCATTATCATAAATGCCACAACTGTCGTGCTAACTCAGTGTAATTAAACTGCCGTTTATGAAAATCTGAAGACCAAAATATAATTGAAGCCACATCGGAATAACCTCATATAAGTATGTCTCTTATCCCACGCCATCCTTACCTTAGACACCTTGCTACGTTGAAGAACTAGCCTGACTTGTTTATACATATGCATGATGACCTTGCCCCTCGATAAGTAGAACAAAACACCATATGCAATCATGCTTCAAATCAATGCAATATGGAAAATCTAAGTTCTGTCACGTTAGAATTTTTCAGACCAGATAATGGTGTGTTTCGTTCATCAGATTAGAATTAAAAAAATATATACATTTTTTCTTTTAATAACCCAACTATAGCTTATTTTAAAACTCGCTTACATTATTTTTTTTTTTCAATATTGTCTCACAGACAGATAGATAATAATAATCATTAATAATCATTAATAACACATTAATAATCATTATGTTAAATCACCCCAAAACAACATAATATATGATTTTAAAATCGTGGCGGGGAATTTGTATACACTTTATTATGTCATGGATACATTCGCTTAGTAAATACATTTATTTAAAGTTGTTGTTTCAACACAGTTGTATGTGTTTACAGCGATACTGTCGTGGAAGGTCTATTCTTAGAAACTATTTTCATAACAATCTATCTACATTACGGTACATTGCTAAAACAGCACTTATATATCTAAATATACGTTTTAACTAGTTTTTCTGCGACCATGATCCATGCAACTGAGTCAAAACATTAAATAATTTGATATAACATCGTCAGTAATCTTCACGACAGTAATTGCATAAAGGTGCAATACAATTCGCAAACCGGACAATCATTGAAATATCACAAGATGAGACGCCGTATTTATTTGTAACAAAATTTAACATTCAAGAATCTCCAGATATTTATCCACGTGTTTTACCTTGAGGGCTGCGAGCCACAACGTTCAAAGCAAATTCGCTGAGCGGGCTGCAAGCTTCAGCAATGAGCTTGCAATCCAATGTTCGGTGGTTAAAGGCCACAATATTCCAATTCGAATGAATTTTCTCAAAATTTAAAATTACGCTTGAAGCGAATTGATTTTTTATGCGGGGCGTACGTTTCGTAGCCTTCGAGTAAAACACAATCCAACCGACGTCTCTTTTATCAGACAATCTGTACAGTCAAGACTCCTTTATTCTTAAACTTTGTTAGAGATTCTAATATCTAACATTGCAAATAGATAGAGATATTCGAAAAATAAACCTCATGTAAAAAATATAAGAACGTGGCAACACGCGTGTTTTGACATCTACGATAATGCTAATGTTTCTTGTTTTTTACATTTCTTAAATTATTAAGCGTTTATGAATAAAGGAATGATATATGCGCTAAGCTGTTCTAATACAGAGTTAAGAGTCCACTTGAAATTCTAAGCAAAGTTTCATACACAGGGAATATAAGAACTTAATGGACTCTTTAAAACACAGAAGATTAAATTAGGGATAGCGACTTTATTCAAAAATATATATTACAAGTATTAAATGTGAAAAGGAAAACCAATTATTTATGTTTCTTTAAAAATAATTTCCAACATGTACGTATCCCTACGTATCGCTCAATTTCAAATCAACGGCCCTATAATAGAATAAAATGATCTAATATTCATTATGGAAGATCTATTGGCTCGGTTCAAATTAAAGCAGCTTTCAGACAAGCGATTTTTCTAACCATAACATCGCATTATCGTTATACTTTGATCGCAATAGTATCGCAATAATGCAACTGAATTGCAGAATCATTTTCCAAAAACATATCAATCTGAATTATGTTGCTAATTGTAATATTTTAACGGTTTAATTATTGCTACGAATGCTTAAACTCTGGCGCCCCCTCGGTTGTGTGGTTACCGCCTACACCTCGAAATCGCTTGTATCAGCTCAGTTCGCCATCCCTAATTTTGGCCAGGCTAAATACAATAATAATAGAAGGGCAACTTACCGATATAGTCTAAAAGTGGCTGTGCCACAATGGTAACTTTCTGGCTTCGGGGACTTGTTACTGGAAATGATCCAGCTGTTTCATTACAACCCATAACTGAGGGCCTATTTAGTTAATCGATCAGAGTACAATTTAAACTAACCTTGTAACTAATTTAAAATGGACCAAATACTAAACATAATTCAAAAAGTATATCAATATTTAGTTCAGTTTCCACCAATACCAGACAATGTCATTTATGTATTATATATTATTAAGGATTTTATTGGAAATTAGATTTTTCCATCCACCATACTGTGTAAGTTAGTTCATGTCACTTAAAACGAAGAATTGATTTTCAATTCTAATTATGCCTTCTTTATTTAGACTAAAGTTGACCCTCTATAATCCGACAACCGGTTTATATATCGGTGTCGACGAACCTATCAATTTAAAGTATACTGCCTCCGACTTTGGAAATTTGAAAAAAAAAACCTTGTAATCCGACAAATTATAAAAATGAAGAGATAAAATCAATACATGTACACGGTATGAGATATTTTGAACGAATAACTACAATAGAATGCACAGTGTTTTTTATAAGAAATCAACGTTACCAATTTATTGAGCGTTGCAATAACACGACACATCACACAGCCGCAAATATTTTCCATGTCGGATTACAGGGGGCGCCGGATTAGACAGTAGTAAAGTTTAAACGATATAAAAATGTACTCATACAACCCACAAGGTGCATATAAGATAATTTTATACTTACCCATGTAATCCAAGTGTGGCTGTGCAATCCTTGCTACTTTCATGGACCATGGCGGTACTGGAATAGGATCTAATGGATCTCGGCCAGCTTCCTCTGTGGACAACACAATCTTGTGAGGATAAACCCACTTTATTGTAATTTTGAAGAAGCTATAAGGAGCGTGCAGTCCAGGACCGTCTTAAACTATGCTGTAGCCCTTGGGCACACAAGAATTCAGGGCATGATATACTTTCTTTACATTCCAAAAGGGCCCCGACGACTTTCTTGCATCGAGGAAAGTGTAATGCGTCCGACCATAATATTTTGATAGTAAATGTGAGAAAAATCCTCGACCCTTCGCCCTCTGAGGATGGGGGCCCTGGGCACTGGCCCCAAGTGCCCTTATGATAAAGACGGCATTGGTGATAACTGCCGGGCATGGACTTCTACAAACAACTTTATTCAGACAGGTCTATCTGATCTCAATAACAAAGGCGCTGCTGCTCCCGAGTACTTAGATGGTCGCCTTGTATGAATGTAAGCCGTTTTCCACATCCTTTGTAGAAAATAAATAGATGTAGCGGTGATGCCTCCTCGGTCCAACCATATACATTCTAGCATTAAAAAAACACGCTTTTTACACTCATATCAGGATTATCTCCTGTGTCGTGGGTACTGTGGACACACACGAGACACATACACAAACACCCAGACCCAGAACATGAATCCAAACTCATCATTCAGATACCCTGATTCTGGTCGGGAATCGAACCCAGGACTCATTGAGCGTCAAACCGATATGGTAAGCGCTCTGCCACGCGGGTCGTCGAACCATTCTACCACCTGTTAAAGGTACGAATATGGTTTTCTCCAAAACACTAATCCGAACACTTATCCTAAGCATTGCATACTAGGCCGCGATGGTAGTAACGTATCTTTAACCAATCGTAGATGGGAGTCTCTTGTCTGGAGTTTACGAGTATCGCCTATAAATCAATGGCAGTTGTCGCCAAAAGATGCAGTGAGTGTTTGTATGTTCAATGGCATTATTACATATACCTTATTATATAAACTATATACCTATACTTATTAAAAACCTCGTTTTAAAAAGAACCCGAAAATTTGTTGTTTTATAGAATGACGGAATATTTAAGATCGATAATTATTTTATTTTGTACATTTCTATTTTGCTGTATTTTATATTATAGGTATGCTATTGGAAAACAGTTATTATGATAGTAGAGAGTAGAAGAGTTTAGTATTAAACAGTGAGAAACAAAATTAAAGAATCAAGAACATATGTAATCAGTATTTTGTCTATATTACAAAATTACGTAGACGGTGTTCCAGATATCGGATTATAATACTAAGGAGTAATTTTAGGAGGCAATTAAAATTTAATCCCTTTTTGGGTACAGCCTTGAACACAAATTTGCCGCGACAGCGCGATTGTTATTTGTAAGTACAGCTTTGGCAAGCGTTATGCTATTTAAAGAACTAGTAGGATAACTCCTACGAAAGAACGACCAAAATTATTATCAGTGAATCATTATCATTTCTATAAGGCCACATAAAATGCACGAGAAGGCTTGAAGAGAACTTTTGAGAACTTTTGAAGACATAATAATAATATTTTACATATCGCTGCGTTGATTTACAAAAACATAACACAAAAACGCAAATTTTATAGTAAAGATAGGTAAAAAATAAATAACACCTTTGTGTTGTTTTTAACCGACTTCCAAAAAGGAGGAGGTTCTCAATTCGTCTGTATTTTTTATATATGTATATGTATTTAACAAATAAAATAGAAATATAAATTAAAAGCCTAATACTAGGCTGTCAATTCTAGATTTTTTTTGGATAAATCTGCACCTTTAACTTACAACTGATGAGATTAAATTGTGCGGTTATACGTTCAAAGCGATATTCAGTGCTGTTCTGTTACAGCAAGTTATAAAATTTAAAATCAGAGGTCTGGGATGCGAACTAACCCTTCGATTAATAAGCCGAGTTCCAAGCACTAGGTGTCTTGCCAATGTTAGATTTTCTGATTAGTAATTACATGTCGTAATTCTACGTCGCGTCGTACAAAATGGATATAAAGCAAAAGTTCGCGGATCTTCTCCGGATGTCAAAAGTTTTTGGATTGGTCTGCAGCTAACTTCATCAGCCCCCCACAGTCAAAGTGCTTACTTTGTAAGGGAAGTCGCTTTAAACTTTGTGCTATGCATGATAAAATAAAGCTCCTTTAGTCAGTATTGAAATGTACGAGTAATATTTGTGAAAAAACAGTATATCTGTCTATACAGGTATATAAAAGGGTAAACTGACTTAATTACCAACCACCATTGAAAAACAAAATAAGCACGGAGACCTTCAAAGCTAAATACCGCAGCACTATTGAGGAGACAGCTTGCTGCAGAAAACTTGTCACAAGCCCATTGGAAGTCTTTTCGACTAAAGGAATTCTTTAAAGTTAGTAAGTAATTTCCATCGTTAAACAAACACACACACACACACATGCAAGAATATTTTTTTTATTTTATTTTTATTTTTTTAGCATTTAGCATAAATAATTATTTTATTTTATTTGCAACTTTTCCTTTGTTGGCCAATGTAAACTTTTTTTTTTATTTTTATTATTTACATTTTTCACATTCACAACTATTTTTATTTGCATTTTCTACTTGATTTTCGTTTGTATCGGCCGGGATTGGGGTGCTCACAAACTCTCCCGTATAACATCTCAGGGAATAGGGAGTGGCTGAAAAACAGCGATATACGGGATCAAGATCTCGTATTAGCAAAATGCTAAGCCACTTCCTTTGCCCTCGTTAAGGATAAAATTTTGTTTATTTTTTGGTCTCTCATTGTATACTGTTATCTATGTTTTTTCTCTATTTTGTAATTTGTTAAGTTAAGGATTTTATGTTGTTTTTATTTTAGGGCAATAAAGTATTTTATTATTATTATTATTATTATTACTGGCATATCAACGCACAGCCGAAACTACAGTACATTGAAACTTGAAATTTGGTACAGGGGATGCTTTTGTGATGTGAATAAGCACTAAGAAAGGTTTTTTAGAAATTCAACCCCTAAAAGGGTGTAACACTTGGGCAAAGTTTGTATGGGATAACGTTTTTTCTTAGTCCAATGTACTTCAAATTTCGGAAAAACATTCTTCAACAAAATTGATGGATCACGTGTTTTGTATTTTATTGAAACTCATCGCCTAACGGGTTAAAAATAAATCCGGGATTTGCATTGAAGTTGATATCGATACTTCTTAGTGCTTTTGAGTTAAATTACATTTCCTTTTTGTTAAATGTCTGAAAACTAAATCTGACTGAAGTAATGAGTGACATATCAACGCACAGCCCAAACCACTGAAAAAGGCATTTTCGTTTAAAAGACCGCCAATTTTGATACAAACTTAAAGAAACTTCGTATTTGGCTTTCGGGTTTGAGATAACGGAAAATCTATTTCACCGTTTTATGAGAATTAATGCGAGAGCGCGAGAATAAGAGAGCGAAATATGGGTTGAAAGTATTTTCGAAAATCCGCTAATTGATGCAAGCTCAATGAAACTTAGTGTTTAGCTTTGAGGCTCATATCGGTGTTGACAAAACAGGGCGGGAGGGGAATGTCCAGCTGTGGATTTATAAATGTAATGGATGGATCATGTATCGGACGAAGTCGCGAGTTTTGCTGGTTTACTAATATTTCGATATAGTGTTATTATTTCACTGAGTTTCTTGCCAGATCTTCTCAGTTGAGGTCATGTTCCGATCTGGTGGTAGTGTAAAAAAAAGTATATATGTAACTGACATTTTGTAAGCGCTCTCGTAGAGCTATGCAAGATAAAACATTTAATTTCTGCCTAATAACGGCAGTGCGAAGCGCTGGTGTGTTTTGAGGCTTGGTTCTGAGGTGAGGCTTTCCAACTTGGGCAAAAAGGATGGTAACGAATTGTCCCATTGCTGGGCACGGGTCTTCTCTCGGAATGAGTTTTAGGCCATAGTCACACACATAGTTACACACCTCCGAGAACGTTTTTCTTTAAGAACTCTTGCGTGTGTAGATTACCTCACGATGATAATTCATTTCTAATACGCATATTGGTGCATGGCTGGGTTGAACCTCGAACCTCCCGATTGAGAGGGCAAGTTTCAACCATTAGGCTATCACTGCTCTATGTATATATGGGCGTGTTAAAATCTAGTAAATCTGATATATAGTTCTAAGACTAGGCCATTACTAACATTTTGCACGAATACGGTAGACACTGAAATATCCTAATAACTAAGAGATTTTCACTTTGACAATAATGGATCAAAGGACTTAGATTATTTCTCGGAATGACGTTATAGACGGTATTTGTTGAATAAATTCTAACTAAATGCCCCATGTTGAGACTACGGATACATTAGGTTATTAAAATAGACAACCAACAGATCATAAAGACAGGGTAAATAGAAGAAGCTTTTGAATAATATCTCTCCTATGCTTGAGACTATTTTAATCATTCTCTATTTTACTTTATGTTAGCGCAAGTATATATAGTCATATATAAAACTAGCTGTCCCGACAAACGTTGTTTTGCCATATAAAAAATAAAAATAAAATGTTAAGGGTGGACACCCCTTAAGTGGTATGAAAAATAGATGTTGGCCAATTCTCAGACCTACTGAATAAGCATATAAAATTTGGTAAAAATCGGTCAAGCCGTTTCGGAAGAGTATGGCAACAAAAACTGTGACACGAGAATTTTATATATTAGATAATAAAGTAATTTCTGTTTTTTAATAATATTGGAGTAGCAAATGAGTAAGTTAATACTTAACGGGTAATCACGATAAGCGGTTTTTGAATTGTTTTCGAATTCTTTTTGCCACCACGATCCATGCAACTGGTTCGAAATATCGGCAAAAAGAATTCGAAAAGAATTCAAAAACTCATATCGTGAGTACCCGTTAAGTATTATAATGTGTCAATTCCATTTAATTATTTGATTAATTCAATTTATTAATATTTTACGTAATTAATTAGTTTGTGATACTTCTCTTACTGCTTGGATTATGTTTTTGAAAGAAAGAAAGAAATATTTATTTGTAAAAAAATACTACATTTTTTTTTATTTTTGGATTATTTTTTTAAATTTGCCATTGCTCTCGAATCTACCAAGCTTTATTATAAGTTTTAATTAAGAAAACTGATAAAAGTTACTGTACAATTTTATTCATAATTTAATATCCATGGTAATTTTATTATAAAACAAACACAAATTAAAACAAAGATAAGCATGAGTTTATAATACAGAGATAAAGTACTGACCAGAAAATTCGAGGCCGAAGAGCTTCCAGGTGCCCCTTTTAGTGACCATGACAACCTGGGGACATATATTGCGATGGACTTGCTTCGCGGTATAGTGCATGAAGTGCAAGCCGTCGATAATCTGTGGACAAAACAATACGGAGAAATAAAATACAATAGGTACAATACAAACACTCTTTATGGTACACGAAAGACAGATATATAATTAAAATAAATAATAGTTAAAAAAAACTAAAAAACATGCTTTTTATAGAAAACCGAACTAAAAAATAGAAAATAAATTTAAATGAATTTAAATTAAGAAAATAGTGTTAAAAATTTCAATGAATATAAATTAATAATAGTATGAATAAAAAAAAAAATATTTTAAAATAAGCGTGTGATGCTTTTTAAGATATTATCGAAATGATAATCACTCTACTCATATCTGTCAATAAAATATCTATAACCATTGACACCATGCACCCCAAGCTTTTTTTAAAATAGAATATTTTTTTTTTTCGGAAGAAGTCGGTTACAAACAAACATACAGGTGAAGCTAATAAAAAGCTAATAATAAAAGATATAATGCAAGGTACAAGAGGCGGCCCTATTGCTAAAATATCGATCACTTCCAGATAACCGTAAAATCGCTGAAGGAAAATCTTTGTACCTTTTTGTCCAAACATAACAATAAAATTTTCATAAAATCTTCGTCTTCTGTGCCTGTATTTCACGTTATTAAAATAATGACAAAATAATAAAATCAAAAAAATATCGATAACGATGTAAGTTGATATTTATGATAATATTTTGAGCAATTATGATTTTAATTTCAAATGTAAGAGTTACGACAAACGCGTAAACAAAATGATTTAGCTAAAGTTGTGTAAATTTTCTTTTGAAACATTTTTACATTAAACTCATTCATATATATACCGTAGAGCTGTATTTTCAACATTTAAATTTCATCACGTCTCCTTTATAATGTAATAGAGCATCGCCGGCACATTTTGCCAGATATTATCCTCTCGACACTAAAATAATTTCGGAAGCTGCTATGAAATTTATCGCCAGGACCTTGTTTACTTTATGTGCCCTTAAAGCGATAGGTTGCTTTGAACGACAGGATGAAAATGAAACGAGATAGAAAGGTTGAAAATGGTTTTTTATCTGCGTATGGCTTGGATGTAAAAACGTATAGTTAATAAATGTAATTCAAAGTAACAAATGTTTGGATAGCAAGATAGTAAGCGTATTTTTTTATGAAAAAAATATCAGGATATTTCATATCCTAAACCATACGATTCTAGTAAATGATATCATAGTAGATATAGTATATGATAGCATAGTGCAATAAAAATTCAATCGCTTAGGCCTGAAATCTAAGATTCTAATCCCATGCTTCACCTCGGATTTTTTAATTAGAGGTTTGTAATTATATGTTATACTAAAACTACAAAGGTAAACATCGTGAGATTACATACTCGAAAAGATCTTTTTACAACAATCTCAAATGTATTTGTATACTACCAACCCGCAATTATCCGTGCATAGCAGTGGGACAGTAGTAGTGAGAACGCTTCCTACACTCATATGCCAACACTAGATTTTTTTATATGACCTAAGTAGCAAGCAAGCATGCAGTCCACCTGATGGTAAGTGGTCACTGGCACCCATGGACATCTGTAATCAACTACGTATAGAACACGGGTTCCATCTGAAGTCAATGACAGATGCGTTGCTACTCCCGAGGACTTTGATGGTCGCCTCATGTGAAAGTGTGCCGGCATCCACATCCTTCTATCGAAACGCAAGAAATGATTCACGCTAAAAATAAGTCAAATGAGTATGGCGGTGGTACTTCCCCGGTCGAATTATACTGGTTCTACTACCTTGTTCTACCAATTTTTATAGTGTATCCTGTATTGTGAATGCCGTGGCACAATCTATTCCAATGATATTTCCCATATTACAATTTACAATCCGATTGATTAGTAGCCCGTGACAAAGAAACGGACATATAAAATACACATACAACAGGACATAATTATAAACACACATATACACCTACATCATACGTACATTCGCTCTAAAAACACACAAACAAGAGGGTTCCTCGGATAAAAAGGGCAGTGCAAATTAAATAAATTTCTGTTATAGAAGTTTGCGGGCACGTGTAAAACATTCCTGTCAGGTCTGTTGCTATCACAAAGTTGGCGTATGCAAACACAGGTGGCCGCAACTTCGTAATGGAGCTCCGTGTATCTTCAATACAAACGTATGGACCGTATCACAACATTGTTGCGATCTTTAGGAACTGCAGATTTATTCTCCCTTGCGAATTTCTTGGCTAACACGTTCTCGGATAAAACGCCTCTCGTAAATCTTGTAAAAAATATTACGACAGTACGCCTGTCGACGTCGACTGTTAACTTTTCATTCGTATATAAGCAGTACGCCTCAACACGTTTCATTTTCTAGACTAACACATGAATTTTCATGTAGTGATGATCAATAATTAGGATCTATTTATTTATTTGACGATCCGCGTGGCGGAGCAGTTAACGTACCAGTCTAATACGCAGTGGGTTCCGGGGTTGATTCCCGGACAGACAGGTTGTGCGAATTAAGAAAATAAGTTTCCTTTCGCCCAATATTAACTATTTTCTTAATTCGCACCTATATTTAATATTTACAATAATAAAAGAATTTACAAGAAAAAATAAAATAATAAATTCAAAACATTCTGTCCTCTCAATTACAAAACAATAATCTTCTTGTTAATGTCAAAATAATAGTATTCTAAATTCTAATGTAAAATATAAAATAAAAATAGTTTTATAAAGAGTAAAAAGTATATAAAAAATCAGGTCGCTACAAGGTATCTGAAATAAGATTCTTGTTCTGCGTTTGGGTGTTTTTTGAATATATGTCCATGGCAAATGACACTGATGAAAATCTTAGTGTCGGCCTGTGAGTGTAGAATACCTTTTCAAATTTAGTTGTATTATATTACAACCATAAATATGGATTGTAGAGAGATTAATCTTACTGGTAACCATATACGTGACGTAGCCTTGGCCTTTTTGCGAAATGAGGGCCATGCTCAAATTGCGAACCTTAGTTTAATAGTTTTCTTATTAGGAAAGTTTATATTAAAGGACGTCTCAGTATATTAATTATGCCTTATAATATTTCATTGATTGAATATCTCATACGATAAAGATATTTGAAACTTTTTAGGAAATAGAAAGCTTTATCCAGCTAGTGAAGAATTTTTTCACTGTATGTGTGTATAATTATACTGTCGTCAACCCATTATTTTCCCACTGCTGGGCACGGGTCTTCTATCAGAATTAGAGAGGTTTAGGCCATAGCCTACCACGCTGGCCAAGTGCATATTGAAAGACTTCGCACACCTCTGGGAACTTTTTTTAAAAGAACTTTCGGGTACTCAGTATCGCAATAACTATTCATAGAGTATTCGTCAACCCAATAATGTCCCACTGCTGAGCACGTGTCTTTTTCGGGATATGAGAGTTTAGGCAATAGACCACCGTGCTGGCCAAGTGAGAATTGTGCAAATTTCAACTGTCTCGCTATCACGGTACATAATATACAGCCTGGTGATAGACAGCGGAGTCTTAGTAATATCTCTTCCAGACAACCTTAAAATCGCTGAAAGAAAAGTATCTCATAAGAAAGAGGGCAAGGTCTGCAACTTATCAACTTCTCTACAACTTAGGTCTTGAAAACATTTTTGTAGTTTTGGAGTCTTAGTAATAGGGTCCCGTTTACACCCTTTGGATGCGGAATCCTGAAAAATAAACGTCAAAAATCTAATACAAGGTAAATAAATCACGATCCCACCGTAGATCAGATCGTTTAACAACTTATTCAATTTAAAGGCAAATGAAGGTTGCTTCGTTTAAAACAACAAACACACCTAATAGCGATCGAAGTTCGCCAGGTATTGGTTTTGGCCAACTTGTGCGGCCGACAAGACTTTAATTAAATCACGGATCAACTGAGCTACCCTTAACCTTGTTTAAATTTAATCAGCAAATAATATTTTCAAGGTTTTCAGGATTTATACGATTAGGTCGGAAACTTAACATTTTTTGTTGATTAAGAAATTTATTAGTTCAGCTAGGTAAGTCTTTAACCCGTAGATGTGGTTACAACTATACATCTAGCGCTTATCTCAGATAACGACCCGCGTGGCCAAGCGGTTACCATACCGGTCTGACACGCAATGGGTTCCGGGTTCTATTCTCGGCTAGACAGGTATCTGAATGATGAGTTTAGATTCCTGTTCTGAGTGTTTGTGTTAACGTCTTTATGTGTGTCCATGGTACCCACGATACAGGAGAAAATCCTAGGGTTAGACTATGAGAGTAGAAAGCGTGTGTTTATGTATAGCAACTCCAGAGGAACATGGACGCCTTATTTGTACCACAACCAAACCAAATAAGTTCTGCATGCTAACAATAGGCACGTCGGTAATAAGTATTTCTTTATTCTCTTTCTTACTATTATTGCTATGTTAATAAAAACGTATAATAAATAAGAAAATATTGTTACTCCGATATCTTTTACCAACCATCTAAATTGATGTGTGTTTAATAACCTACTAATCGAGCAAAAATTGAAAAGTATCTTAAAATGTATGTATAATGTGTTTAAATTTAGTTATTGCAAAACAACCTCTTATCAGGAAGTAATGCCGAATATCATTTTTCATCATTAAAACCGCTTGATTGGGTTCGGAGATGTTAAAGTACAACACGATAATGTTATCATGTTTTACTTGTATACCATCTATATAATACGTGAAGCAAAAACTTGTGATCCGTTTTTAAGATACTTGCCGCGGACGGAGTAGTATGAAATTACATATGGTTATGCATTGTGTATGCATGGGGGATGAGCTTCCTTCGTCCGTAGGTTCTACCCTTTGAAACCCTACACGTGTCCCCCGGGTGGTGCTAAACAGGAAGCCTAACGCCGAGCCACAGGCGGCGGTCAAATAACCTGTCCTCGACCTGATTCGAGATGGTTACGGGGACCACGAGGAATTAAATTACCCTCAAAACAACCCGACGTAGAAGGTAATGGGAACCCACTACGATTATCTCCCAAGACAACTTCGATGCAAGGTAACGGAACATGTATAACGATGTCTAGCCATCCGACTGACACCCGGCGCTCATTGATACCCGGGTCAATGAGTGTGAAATATGCGACCGAAGACTCGTCGGGAGCGCGTCAACAGGCTTCCGATACAGTTAATGCTACTGATGACAAAAAAACTGTCTCATTTCGCCTTAGTCAACGAATTGGAACCTGGAACGTTAGAGGCATACTTAAACCTGGTAAGCTGTGCATCATTGAAAAAGAATTGAATGCTCATAATCTCACCTTACTGGGCATCTGCGAAACCCACAAAAAAGGCTCAGGTCATTTTAAGACAGCCAATGGCAACACGGTGTTTTACTCAGGACATAATAAGGAGAGTAAAAACGGAGTAGCAGTTATGATGCCAAATAGAACAGCATCTTGCGTGACTGCTTATAATACCATTAATGACAGAATCATGACGATTCGATTAAACTGTAAACCGTTGCCGCTGAATGTCATACAGCTCTCTGCTCCAACTGCGCGCATCTCCAGAAGAAATAGAGGAATTTTATAATACTCTCCAGACTACAATCGATAGAACATCTAGGCGTGAAGTACTCATTGTGCAAGGAGATTGGAATGCCAAAGTCGGGGACACAACGTGTGATGATCATATTCGCCATATAATTGGAAAATATGGGCTTGGACAGCGTAATGAGAGGGGAGAAAAATTTATAGACTTCTGCGTCAGCAACAACCTCACGGTGACAAACACGCTCTTTAAACACCATAAACGAAGACTATATACTTGGATATCCCCAGGAGACCGATTTAGGAACCAAATTGACTTTATCACTATCAAAAATCGCTGGAGATCATCAATTACCAACAGCAGAACATTCCCCGGAGCGGATTGTGGTACAGATCACCAACTACAAGTAGCAAACTTGCGCATTCGTCCCCAAATCATCCGGAAAACCCAAAAGCATGTAGTACGTCCGACACCAGCTCAAGAGAAATATCTCATGATACAAGCGGAATCAGATCTATGGTTTAAGAAATTTATTCTCATTAAGAATACATATTCACTTACATGAGAACTTAACTAACTTAATCTAATTACAATGTTGTTAATGCACAGTTGAGCGTTTAAGGTACAATAATAAAAACATTATTTTCTACTGGCTTATTAAAATATGAAATGAGAAGGTAGAAGCAAAACAATACTGCGTAGCAACCGATTCAACGGCATAACTATTATGGAGTATTAATGGCTAGATGTGGCAATTTAGTAAGAGTAATTTTGTTTAATTTGTACATAGTGTGTATTTATTTTTTTAGTTTAAGTATAATATATATTTTTATATTGTGTCGCATGTATTTATGTTTTGTGTTACTTTTATTTTTATTAATATTATCTTTTTGTTTATGTTGTGTTATTGCTTTTATTTTACATAATTTTATAGTTTAATAATTGTTATTATCATTGTTTAATTAAGATCATTTATTTTCATTATTACTTATGTATATATACACATAGTTTAGAAATATACATATACTTTATTCACTGTATATTGTTTATAAGGTAATGTTTTAGAAGTTTTTTAAAAATTACTATTGATTGCGAGTTCTTTATATCTCTAGGTAGCTTATTATATAATAGGGCGCCTTCGAACAAAATTGTCTTTTTACCATAATTAGTGCGTGGAGTTCGTAATACTATGTTATTCGCGTTTCTTAGTTGTATCTTTTGTATTTGTTTTTTCTTTGTAAAATTGATTTGAGTATGAATATTTTTAGCTAAAATTTTACGTACTAGTAGGCAGGTATTGTACATATAGGTTTGAAAGATATTCAATAACCTGGTTTTCTTATATAGTAAATTAGTCGGTGTTGAATAGTTATAATGAAAAAGAACTTTTATGAGTTTATTTTGTGCCCTTTGTAGTAAATTTAGATTAGTTTTCGCTGCTGAACCCCAAATTTCAATTAGATACTCAATATGAGGCTTGACAAGACTATTGTAAATAAGATGCTGTAATTTTTGAGGAAAGCATCGCGTAACACTACGTATAACAGCTGTGAGAGAGGTTAATTTATTTGTAACTTTTTCTATGTGGGGTTTCCATGTAATAGAACTATCGAGAGTGAGACCTAAGTATTTTTCTTGCTCAGACTTATTAATATTTTCGTTATTTATCCGAAGAGGTTGATGTTCGCCTATTATCTTATTTTTAGCTTTGAATATCACATATTTGGTTTTAGATACGTTAATTGTTAATAAATTTGATTGGAACCATATGTTAAGTAAATTTAAATCTTTTTGTGCGTGTATAATAATGTCATGTATAGATTTCCCAAAATAAAATAAACATGTGTCGTCTGCATATTGTGTTACTTCTCCGCTTAGACTTAATTCTTGTATGTCATTTATATATATTAAAAACAGCATAGGACCTAAGATAGATCCTTGCGGGACACCATACGTGACAGGTCTAGGTAGGCTTTGAAATTTGCCAATTTTAACTACTTGAGTGCGATTGGAAAGATATGACTTAAACATGTTGTATGCAGCTCCAGTTATACCAATATTTTTGAGTTTTTCCATAAGTATGTTGTGACATACAGTATCAAACGCTTTTTTTAGGTCAATAAATACACCCACTGCTATGTTCTTTTGGTCTATATTTACTTTCAATTTAGTTATCAGATCTATTGCAGCCGATAATGTATTAGACTTTTTTCTAAAACCATACTGTTTAGCTGATAGGAAGTTAATAGAATTCAGGTAAACTTCAAGACGAGTATATAATATCCTTTCAAATACCTTAGATATGACTGGCAGAACTGATATTGGTCGATAATTGGAAGGATTACTTTTATTACCAGATTTAAAGATCGGGGTAACTTTAGCAAGTTTTAAATTTTGCGGAAATATACCAAGTTCAAGGCATTTATTAATACAACTAGTAAGATCTGGGAGAATTAAAGGTTTTATACATTTTAAAATTTTGGTGGTAATCTCATCTATGCCAGAGGCCGTATTACAATTAAGAGTTTCTATAATTTCACTTACTTCTTCTGTAGATGTGGGGGACAACACAAATAGTTCTGACGAAATTATATTGGCATCCATGGACTTAGCTTGAATATTTGGAATTGCATTGGCTAATTTCCCTCCGATGGAAGAGAAATACTCGTTGAAATATTCACATATTTCCGTTTTATCTGTGATGGTGTTATGTTCAGATTGTAGTTTAGGGGGGGCAATTACTTCCTTTGCTTTATTGTGGCATAGAGAATTTATTAAGGTCCACATTTTGGCAGGCTTATTTTGGCATTTTTTAAAAGATGCGTAGTAATATTCCGATTTCCTTCTTTGGATGAGCTGTGCTGTATTATTTTTTACACTTAGGAAGTCTTCTTTGGTTTTTGTGTCATTAGGATTATTTCTGTATTTTAGCCACAGCGAATTTCTCTTATTTATTTTTTCTAAAATATCTTTATTTATCCAGTCTTGTTTAACAGGGTTATTCTTTTTCATTTTGGTCTTTTTGCTTTTTTGAATGCTCGTTTTAATTTTTTCTTCAAGTGCAGCATACTCGTGAGTGTCATTATTAGCAGTACAAGTTTCAATAGTTTTGTAAAGGTTTACGTAATCAATAGCTTCATACTTAATTGACTTGATAGGTTCAGGTTCATACTTCTTGATTTCCAAATAAATTAATTTGTGATCTGATATACTAGAATCAATTACAGCAAAGTGAAATCGATTCTGCTTAATATTCGAACATACGTGATCTAGTATAGTTTTAGTTTCATTAGTTTCGCGAGTACAATATTGTTTTTCTATTTTATTCAATAAAGTAAAACCATTTTCCTTGACCATGTGTTTATAGTTGCGGACTGATTTGTCAACACTGAGTAAGTCGTAATTAAAATCACCAAATGCTATTGCTCTTTTTCTTTTTTCTAATTGTAGTGAATAGTATTCCAGGAAGTCTGTATGGTTTGTGCGTCCGGGTTTGTATATTGCACCTATGTCTACACAGAACTTATCAATATGCACCCAAAGAAAATGATTTTCGTCAAAAGAATTTTCTTCAATCAAGTAGTGTTGTAGACTATTATGAACGAATATTGAGACGCCTCCACCTTTGGAATTCTTTCTATAATTATAATAATGTGTATAGTCATTTAGCTGAGTTCTTTTAGCCATATCTTCAGAGTTGATCCAGGTTTCAGATAGTATAATTAGGTGGATAATGGTACTGTCGAAGGATTTTATAATACAGCTTAGTTCATCTAGTTTTCCAGGCGTCACAATACTGCGAATATTTGCATATAGACACTTTAAAGACTTTTTACTTATTGATAGGCTGGCACAGCTATTAACTACTTGAAACGAATTTATGTTCTGATTTTTACTATTATTTAAATCTTGAAGTTTTTTGGTACCGTAGAAATTATTCTAGGGACGTCCTTTACGTATTTTATACCTAGATTGTTTTCGCCATTTTTTATGCGATTCTCTAACTCTGATTTGAGGGCTTTAAAATAAGCTTGCTGTTGAGGAGTTTGGTCGGAGAATATTTTAATATCATTATTTTTCATGTTTAATTTGTTTCGCAAAATTTGCTTAGGCGTTCTTTTACATTCAAAACTAGCTTTGATAAGACGATTTTTGTCGGGGTGATATTTTCCTATGCGTAATATCTTTTCAGGTTTGGGACAGTCCGTGTAGATAGTTTTTAAGATATTATGTAGCGTCGATATGTCATACTCCTGTCTTTCCTTCGGGTCCGTAGATGTTAGTTCAGGTATCCCGGATATTAAAATATTCTTGGATCTTTGTTTGCGTTCATTAAGTTCAACTATTACTTCTTCATGTGTTATTACTGGAGAGCTAGTTGCCAAATTCGTAGAATTAATTTTTTGAAGGCTAGATTCTAGGAACTCAATCTTCTTTTCTGTAGTAGAATTATGTACCTTAATATTTGATATATCCGTCTTTAGTTTAACCTGCTCATCCTTTATGTGATGTATAGATGATTTTATGTTATTTATCTGTTCTTTTATGCTTGCTGTATCCTCACATATTTTATTAAAATTTTCGATTTGTTTGGTATTATTGGATGTTAAATATATCATCAATTCACTCATTTGATTTTGCATAGCTTCCATTTGTTTCCTCATTTCACTAAATTCCATTTTCAAGTCAGAGAACTCTGCTTTCATCTCCTCGTTTTCATTGGCAAATTTTCTTTTATTGCGGAAAGTGATTTGGGATAAATCAGTTGATTCGGTAGTATTACACTTGTTTGTAAGATTTGGATATGACCCACTTCGCGTAACATTTGAGCCACTTCCAGTCGGAGATCTTTGCACGCTCATATTTATCTGTGGTATGCTTACTAGTTTTTTATGAAGATTAGTGCAGCGTGCAAAGATGTGTGAGCAGGTCGATCGAAAGAAGAGCCCGTCTCCTTTACGCGGGGGGACCTCCTCCGAGTTGCCGTAGAAGTATTTGGTCGTTTGTCACTGGTAGTATGCACAACAAAAACAGTGTAATTACTATGGTAGTAATGACGGTAATTGTACGATGACACTTTGTTTACGTTATTCGAGTAACACGTCCGCTCTGTACGCTCACTGCACACTATTTCTTAGATCTTAATACTATGCCTAAATCAGAAGACCCAGAGGAACAGTGGTGCTATCTACGAGATCAAGTGCAAAAAATATTAGTCTCGCTACCCCAACAACCTAACATGAAGAAGGATTGGATATCAGATAAGACCTGGGCCGCCATCATCCAGAGAAAACAACTAAAGAACGGTGGGATTTCTCTAAGCAGCAATGAATATGCAAACTTGAATAGAGAAATTCAAAGGATGTGCCGACAGGACATAAATCGTCACTTCGAAAATATATGTAGTGAAATCGAGCAACACGCAGACAAACACCAATCTGCAGACCTCTTTGGAAAGATTAAACAGATTACACGCAACTTTAAACCATCTTCGTGGATCATTGATGATAAAGCCGGCAATCCAATATTCGATATCCAACAAGCGAGCGAAAGATGGAAAGAATATTGCACTGACTTATATCGCGATAAGGAGCTACCTACCAACTGTTGCAGCCCAATAAACCAGCGAATAGACCTGGAACCCTATATTCTTCGCTCAGAAATCGAAAACGCCATCAAAAAATTAAAGAACAATAAGTCTCCAGGGCCTGACACCATCTCAGCGGAAGTGCTGAAGGCACTGGGTGAAACGGGAATCACAGCTCTACACACCATCTGTAACACCGTGTGGAGGACTTGCAAATGGCCTACAGACTGGGTTCATTCGTTAGTACACCCAATACACAAAAAGGGTTCTGTGAGAAACTGCGGTAATTACAGAACCATAGCTCTTATATCACACGCTAGCAAAGTCCTGCTTCATGTTATTAACAGTCGACTTCGATCGTACCTTGACTGGCAAATTCCGCAGGAACAAGCGGGCTTTGTTAGAGGGAAGGGAACTAGAGAGCAGATTGTTAATATCCGACAAGTCATCGAAAAGTGTTATGAGTATAACATTCCCGTTGTGATATGTTTTGTGGATTACCAGAAGGCCTTCGATTGTGTCAGGTGGACGAAATTATGGGAGGTCCTTAAGAGCGCTGGTGTTCCTCCTCATTTTCTCCTGCTGATCAGGAATCTATACGAGTCTGGCTTTGGGACTGTAAAACTCGACACCATCACATCCGGTCGTTTCAAATTCGAAAAAGGAGTACGACAGGGTTGTATCATCTCTCCCATCCTATTCAATATTTACGGCGAACATATTATGCGGGAAGCCTTAAATGGTTGGGATGGCGGTATTAAGATAGGGGGAATGAAATTGTCTAACTTGCGCTACGCCGATGACACAACCCTGTTTTCTTCATCAGAAAATGAAATGAAGGATCTAATAGACCGCCTAGAAAAAACAAGCTTGGACTTTGGCCTTTCGATCAACAGGAGTAAAACCAAGATCATGGTAATCGATCGCTCCGCGTCACTTCAACGCACAAATCTGCTCTGCGACTTTGAAGCTGTTAAGGAATTCCAATACCTGGGATCAGTTCTTAACGACAAAGGAAACTGCGAAACAGAGATACGACGCCGCATCGGTATGGCCAAAACGGCAATGAACCAGCTTAATAGGGTATGGAAGGATAGGAACATCACTAAGCGCACAAAAGTTCACTTGGTACGCACGCTCGTATTCTCCATATTCCTCTACGGCTCAGAGTCATGGACACTAAAAACCGCAGATAGACAAAGAGTGGACGCATTTGAGATGTGGTGCTGGCGACGCATGTTAAGAATACCATGGACAGCTTTCCGGACCAATATATCTATTCTAAAAGAACTGCATCTCGAACGTTGTCAACGACTATCCAGCCTTTGCCTGCACCGCATACTTACATACTTCGGTCATATAGCCCGAAAGGACAACAATAACCTAGAAAAACTAGTGGTGACAGGCAAAGTAGAAGGCAAGAGACTTCGAGGACGGAGCCCAAAAAGATGGATAGACCAAGTTTCGCAACACCTTGAGATACCAGCTAGCGCAGCGATACACCGGGCTGCTAACCGCAACAAATGGAAAGAAACTATCCAGCAGAGAAGTCACGATCCTCAGCACTGAGGGACCGACTGAAGAGAGAGAGTGTTATGTCATTGTGTCAGATGCAAGGTAGTGTGTGTAATGAGTTTTTAGTTGATTTTATGTATGTCGGCGCGACACATCGTATTTATGAAAAACACTTCGCCGAAATTAATTATTTTAGTTAGTTTAAAGTTCAAAAATTGTTTATTTATTAAATTAGCAATATATAATGATTTTTAGAATTGTAATTTAGTTTACCCTCCATAAATTCGTTATTGTCACCTCACCAAACATTGTTAAAAAAAGGCGAGCGAACGCCAGTAGAAAAAGATTTTGTTTAACCGTCGAAGCGATCGGACCTCCTCAATTGTGAATAAATCGAAGAAGTTTATTCCTGTGTTTTACTTGAAATCTTCATGAATGGACAGTAATTATGAATTTGGTACTTTTTCTCTTCATCAACTATAACTGTGCTAAATTTCATACTCCTTCGTCCTCGGCAAGTTTCACAAAAACGCACCTCAATTTTTTGCTTCACGTATTAATATATAGATATTGTTCAGTTTTCTTGCCGTTAAAAATCATTATTCATGGATGTAGTTGCCAAAAAAATTCGGCGCCCTTTGTTTGCGCGTCAGGATTTTTGTTGCAAATCCCGTGACGGCTTTTCCAAACTTCTCTTTACTTATAACTCCAACGTATAAGAAGCTTTTACAGTTTACGATTTGTTAAAGATAAATATTTTCTAATAAAAAAAAACGAGCTAAGAAAATAGAAAATAAGCATCAAGTAGGACGAAGAAAGCACAATTGAGACGATGGAAATATTTGAGTGAATTAAAATTAAATACCTTCAACATAACTCCGAGTCTTTGATCGCATCAAGTAATTGAGTAATTAATCATTTGGTTACAATGAAAAGTCCTATTTCTCTCTCGATGTTTCCTATTACACCCCATTGTTATTTTTGCTTGGAACGAGTCTGAATATTGTTTCAAATTTAAGTGCTCATTATAATCGCTCCTGTAATCTTAAAGTGTTTTTACACTGTAAAATCGCATTATTTTAAAAGTTAAGCATATAAGATGTATAAGAATACCGTCCCTGAAGTTCCAGGATTAGAATAGGGCTACGGTATCAGCTGCCTGTCATAAGAGGCGACTAAAAAGGGCTTCCTGGGTTGCGGGCGGCTACAATGGGAGCTCGTACCGTTCGGTCAGGCGACCCCGCGAAGGACGGCAGTATGTGTGGTCGCATAGCGTCGTAAAGACCAGACGGGGCAGTGGGCCCAGCCGCCCATCTGTGAGGAGCCCAATGGGGCAGGGCGCTCAGCGGACTCCGGTTCCGTTCCTTTAGAGATCTCGGAGTCCTCTGTGTAGCGCCGAGGATGGCCAGCGGGGTTTTTGGGCGATAAAAATCCCTTTTTGAACTGAAGGAGAAAAAAAAAGATCTATAATAATATAACATGTATAAAACTAGCTTATGTAGATAGCTAGCTAATGTATATAAGACTAGTTTATTTTCAAGGCTCCGGATGCGTTAGCAACGCCTCAAAATTGCTTATAGATGTTCTCATCTCCCGAGCATTAAGATGGTCGCCTCATATAAATGTGACCCTTCCCCCGAAACGCAAAAACTGGTTGATGTATTTTCTACCACCTTTAAATGTACATGTAAGGCAGTGGTTACTTACCGTCGGGTGTAAATAGTCAGTTGTTAAAACATTATCCAGATTCCAAACATAAATAATATACTTCAAAAAGAGATCATAGATCAAGAGATAAAGTTCAAAATAAAATAGGTCAGATATAGCTGTGAATAGATACACCCACAAGAATATTTCCTCATCAATAGCGAGCGTAATCTGATGTAAAAGCACGTGTATATTAAACACATATTTGAATTTCCTTCCATAGAATTCCAGGTACAGTAGGTTAACCTGAACTATCAGTATTTTACCTGTTTTACATAATCGAGAACAGCTCCCGGTGACGTGAGGTTGTCGTTAAAATTATTCCGAGCCATAAATTACTGAAAATGAGGTGTTAATACGTCAGTTTTAGTATAACGCGACAAACGACCTTTGTTGACTTGGATGTGAATAACAAATTTATATGGCAAAAGCTTTTAAAGCGAGTATAGTAACGTCATTCTGTTTTTCATATTTTTATCACAAAACCCTTTCAATTTGAATACGTTTTTCGTTGCACTACATTTTTCCCGTTTTTATGTTTATAGTGTTTAGGCACTTGGGTTTTTAGTTCGTATAATAATTTTATTTTTACGCTTTTTGGGTGTTTGCATCAAAGTAGCGAAACAAAAAGGTATAATATCTACACATACATATTTATGAAATAGATTATTTAGTATTTATTTGATATCATATTGTTAAAATTTTAAACCGTCTCCCTTCCTTATTGTTGTCTCTTCACACGCGTTATATTTATGAATCATATTACGCTTACAATAAAAACGAAAATAACATGTCATCTTCTCTATATATTAATACGTGAAGCAAAAACTTGTGGTGAATTTTGAAGTAATATGCCGTGGACGGATTAGTATGAAAACTTTCACAGTTATATTAGACTTAGAGAAGGAGCACAGAATGTTAACTTTTTTTAAATAATGCATAAAACATACATAAAATCAACTAAAAGCACAATACACACAGTACCGTGCATTTGTTATAAACACATACATTAGTAAACGAAATAGAACATTCAATGTCTTACTATGAAAACATATAACATCAAAAATGACAGATATCGTTGTCAAAACACCCGCTATTGCTTTTAAAAGCAGCTTAGTTAATAAACCTCTTTTTATCTTTAACGGGAGCGTTCAAAATACCTTGATAATTATTATAATTTATTTAAATTAGAGAAATATTGGTACTATTTTAGACAATATGAAGTTTAGTTATTTAATTTAAATTACAGTCGAATTTCGACCGTTGTGCCAGGTGACTAGTAGGTTCAAATCGGACAAGCTTTTTGGGCTGGTGTATAAGCAGGGAATAAGACACAGACATACATGAATACTCAAAAAATCTCTACAATCTTTCGGACGCAGGCACGGAAAAACATGCCTGTAAACGGTTTGCACAGTTTCTTCTCGATAAGTTTCCGATTGTCCTATCGATTTTACGTTTCAAGGTCTTATCCCTCAAGCTTAATGTCAATATCCGGAGCACTTTGAGTTCCTCAGAATGTTTGCTCGCTAAATAGATATAAATTGAACTTCAAGTTAATTATCACTTTGATTGCATCGATCCATAGTAACTTCATGGTGTCCGGTAGTTGGTAAATGACTTTACAAACGACCACGTAATTTACTTTATAATGAGTAGGGATTTTAAACTCAGGTGGCTTTAGTGTCTACTATAAGTACGTTGGTACTTCTGGAGACTAACTTTAGGCTTATAAATATCTTTTTCTATACCTCGCATTTCAAATTATAAAGCAGCATTGCAAAACGCTGCTGTTATAAGGCAGAGAAGGAAGGTAGTGGCTTCTCCAAAGTCGAAGCACAAAGGGTTCTAGCACCCTTAA
The DNA here is from genome assembly GCA_949699795.1 of Spicauda simplicius. Classification (NCBI taxonomy): domain Eukaryota; kingdom Metazoa; phylum Arthropoda; class Insecta; order Lepidoptera; family Hesperiidae; genus Spicauda; species Spicauda simplicius. Next base: position 4,752,253 of record OX453056.1, on the reverse strand, counting down.
GTAAATTAATCAAAACAAGCCGAGGTTGCAATAGTTCGTACAAAAAATGGAAATATTCAAGCAAAAAAGTACGATATTTTCTGTATAAAACGTTCCACGGATGAAATGTGTAGCTTTTGAAAAATTGTAAAATATCGAAATATTTCATTAAAAGCGTATCAATTTATTCTTTTTACAAAAGGCCTCCGGTGCGTTGAAAACGAAATAGGTTGCGTAGTGAGAGCATCTCTACAGCCATTTCATTTGAAAGCCTTGTGTCATGAAGGGATCGCCGAATAGAAAAATATTGGGATTTAAAACGTAAACCGGATGTATTGAACAAATATCATTGTAAAATTATATTTAGTAATTAGACTGTTTAAATACGATTATGTCTTCAGCATCCTCGGTAGTAGTTTAATATCTTTTCTATCCGATGTTCTGCAATGGTACCTGTGATTCAAACCTCAGAACCTCGATTAAACTATCGCGTTTCAACCATCATGTTATCACTGCTCTCGTCCCTATAGTTCCGGGATTAGATGGCTACGGTATCCCCTGCCTGTCTGGGACTGCCGGGGTTGCGGGCGGCCAGAGCGAGAGCTTGAACCGTTCGATCAGGTGACCCTAGGAAGGACGGCGGTATATGTGGTCTATACCGACATAAGGACTAGACGGACAGGTAGCCCAGCCTGGGTGGCTGGGCTACCTGGGAGCAGCCTGATGGGACTGCGCGCTCAGATGCTTCCGGTTGCGTTCCTTTGGAGATCCCTGAATCCTCTTTCCAGCACTGAAGACGGTCACCGGAGGGATCCCCACGCGCAAAGATGGGTTGTCCTGCGCGGTGGCCTAAACACCTTTCATACTGTGTGAAAACCTGTTTTTTTCGCAATGCTAGAGTGCGAAAAGATTGGTTGGCAACGTATCTACAAATACAAAACAAATATTTGTTCAAATCGCTGGAGTGAAACGTCTGTTTACGTCGCTCGGTTGTCATTTCCGGAATTCAATTGGCGGTAAATTTAAATCTCGTCTACTCTTCGCAAGTTCTTAATAATTTCGATTTCCGGTTTTCTATGTAGTATTGTTGATGTTTGCATGCATTATTCTACTATTAATCTGGTACTCAGAGCGAGAGGGACCCAGCGCGATCTGTTACCCAGAGAGGTATAGCAGTGTGTATGGTTGAAACTGGCCCTCTCAATCGGGAGGTCCGAGGTTCAAACCCAGGCGTTTTGAACCACTGATTTGTGATGTCGTGAGGAAACCTACACACCCAAAAGTTCTTAAAAAAAAGTTCTCGGAGGCGTGTGAAGTCCACCAATTCCCACTTGGCCAGCGCGGTGGATTATAGCCTTAAACTCTCTCATTCCGAGGAAAGACCCGTGCCCAGCATTGGGACAATAATGGATTGACGATAGATATAGATAATCTGGTACCCATTGCTGGATATATCTACAGATTGGCAAGGGTTTATTATCTACCAAAAGAAGATTAGTGAATTTCGCGACAAAGGTTTACGTTTTTTTTTTTTGTTCTCGAGGGGGAAACCTTTAAAAGGTACCTGATGCCGTGGGAGCGACGCAGGGTTATGTGGGATTTTTACCGCACTAAAACCCCCTCGGTGGCCGTCCTCGGCGCTATAAAGAGGACTCCGGGAACTCGGACCGATCGCAACCGGAATCCTCTGAGCGCGTTGCCCCATCGGGCTCCTCCCAGATGGGCGGCTGGGCCCACCGCCCCGTCTAGTCTTTACGACCACATATATCGCCGACCTTCCCGGGATCGCCTGACCGAACGGTTCGAGCTCCCACTCTAGCCGCCTGCAGCCCCGGAAGCCCCTTTTAGTCGCCTCTTACGACAGGCAGGGGTGCCGTAGCCCTATTCTGATCCCAGAAATACAGGGACACAGGAAAGGTTTACATTTATCTTCAATCCATCTCTACTCGTGAATATTAAAAGTATAAAATAATGCTGTAAACAGTATAAACAACATCAATATTTACTATAGCCACCGATACGCATGACAGTTGTGGTGACTACTAGCAAAAGCCCCATTAGAGAAGGCTTGTGTCCAGCAGTTGACCTCAAAAGGGATGGAATAAATATTAGGTTAATTTGTATTTATCATTAGGTGGCCATGGTGGCCATCCACTATCAGGTAGGCTGATGGTCATTTGCTACTTTAATCGTGTAAAAAAATCTAACATCCCTAAAGCTAATAAAATGTTTTAAAATACCGACTCAGCGCTAACAGTAACAGTGAAGCTCCCCAATTTTTGAAGGATGTAACAAGATAAGGCTTTCATAATAATAAAATCAGTACTCAGTTTTAATACAGCTAAAAACTATCGTGTTAAACGCCTTACATATGAAAAAGATCGTTATTTGGAAATCACAAAAAAACACGTAATGTAATTTATAAAAATGAAAACTGGCATCGATATCAACTGCTCTAACTTTACGTGATATAACGTTAAAATATATTCCAGTTACGTCACGTTCCAAAAATGACCACTGAATTTTTCAGTCGAACGATGAAAATGCCTCAACTAGCATACATGCATTTTAATGGTCCATAAATCGAGTATCGAAAGATTTAATTGTTTGTTCGGCGTTATATTCGATTGATCCAATTTGTTAATAGGTAACGGCTTTTTAACTTGACCCCAAAACGAAGAGCGGAGGACGCTTAGGGCAGCGTAATTTACTTAACAGATCCGAGCGATTTTACAGGAAACTTAGCCGGAGGGAAAATATAACCGGTTTACGTAAATAAGTTATGCAGTGTAGGCTGAGTCTAACACGTGCAGCCAAGATCGCTTTATACTTTTTCTCTTATTTACATAATGTTGGATGAAAATCGCAAATAGACCTGTCTTGTAGTCAGGAAAACGAATTAAACTACATTTGAGCACGTGTATGCGGTCATGAATTTTATATTCCAATCTCCCTTGTACATTGTATTTACAGAAAAATGCGAGTTTACCTACTTTAAATCTCCTTAACCTTTCTATTGTAACACTAATACATAAAGGTTTAAAAACAATATTGAAACAATATTTGTGATCAGAACCAGCTAACAAGTAACATATTTCATCTAAAGGGGTCACTGCAAGCCATGACATGTTTTAATAACTGCGATGACACCAACAGCTTATATGTAATCGTAATATCCTTACGAATTTGAAAAGGAAGGTTAAGAAGTTAATCTACTGCAAAATGTGAATATACACTCTCGTATATTCGTAACATATATATACACGTATACATTCTCGCATGTATGCAAACATACATATACACACACGCGCGCGCGCGCCCTCACACCTACACACACTCACACACTCACACACACATACACATACAAACTCCAACAAACTTATACTGTGCACATACAAATACAAACACGCATACATTTAATCTACTATACACAATATGTAATATAATACAACAACCCTAAGTATTACCATTAGTTTCCTTAGTGTATTGTAAAGTACTCCAAGGTGGGCGTAAATAGTACAGACACGGTTTAACACTATTGCTGCTGTTTACGAACATTAAAATTGTAAATTTGTTTTTGTTGATAAATAAATCTTTAAATCTTTCAAATTCGTAATTCCAGAAATCTGTTGTTTTAGCACTAAGTATTTTTTGTCAACTAATTTGTCTATTTTTTTTATCTAAGACTGATTTCTGGGCCACTAGTACGAGTCTATTATGTTTTCTTAAAACACTTTATTACGTTTTTGCTCATCATTGTAAAGCGCAAATTATGGGCGCAAACATAAACATTTCTTTCTGGGAAAGCGAAAAAATCTATCTGGGATTGTGTACGGATGATCATGGGTGGCACTGGCCACTTAACCCTATCCTATTAGAAGGATTGCTTACTAAGTTGAAATTATGTCCGCTGGTAGTATGACGAAATATATTGATGATATATGAGAAATAATATTTATATTTTAGGTGTGGCGGTGGTTCCCCGGTCGAACTACACTTTCGAGTTCTATCTTCAATGATAAATTATATTGATGATTTATGATGACGATAACTGACAATTCATAAAATTTAACGTAGACCTATTAGAACCATTTTATGTGCGCAACTTTTTTACTAAAAACTTAAATAAGTACTTGCCTGCATCAATCCGTAAGCCACTTCAAGCGGCTCAAATTCGTAGCTGTTGGCGTGTTTTGGACGCATGCTGGGGGTTAGCGGGGGAGGCGGCGGCGCCCCGGGTGTCAGAGACTGGGGGTACGGCGGGATCGGCTGCGCGTCTGGATCCGCGACCGGGGTACATTCCTGTGAACAAGAAGGGTTACTGTCACTTTTGTTTAACCGATTAACCAAAGGTAAGAGGTTATTATTATAACGATATACATTTCGAAATGTTTTTGTACGACAAAGGAAAATGTTTGGCCGCAACGATCCGTGCAACTCTCACAACTTTGGGTTCAAATATCAGCAAAAGGAAAGTTAAAATTATCGTGAGTACCTGTTTCTTCTTAAAATAGATGAAAGAAAATATTCCGTTTGCTACACTAGTTCTTGTTGTGTACACTGTGCCAATAACATGATCATTACAAAGTAGGTTTTAAGTTAAGGCTAAATACGAAAACATAAACGTGTAATGTATTGCAATGTATGGGCCAAAACGTAAACAATAATTGGTTTGAAAATAATAAACGGTAATAACGGTACTGTTAAACACCACTTAACGGCGATATATGTGGTAGAATACCGTCATAAAGACAAGACGGAGCTGTGGGCCCAGCCGCCCACCTGAGAGCAGCCTGATGGGGCAACGCGCTCAGAGCACACTGCTTGCGTTTCTTTGGAGATCCTGGAGTCATTTTTGAAGCGCTGGGGACGACCACCTTGAGGGTTTTAGTGGGCTAAAAATCCCACATAATCCTGCGTCGCATCCACCGCGGCGAGTACCTACTTTTGAAGGATTCCCGTTCGGGAACAAAAAAAATGATATCACTGCTATATAGGGATAATAGAAGTGTATATATCGTACATATTATGAACGGAATCATAAAGAACGATGACCGTATTGACCTAGTTCTATAATGAATTAATGCCCGCAATGGGCATGTCATTTGTCGAAATTCTCGATAGCAAACCTATAAATTGATTTCCATTATGTCCTATTGAAAGTAATAAATACTTATCACGACATATTTGATGTAATCCCTTTCAATGGATCATTTTTTTAAAGGTAACAAAGTAATAAGCACTTTAGTTAAAGTTGACAACGATTTAGGTGGTACCTGCCGTCCTTTTGTAAGAAATTTCATAAGAAACAGGTTCTACCCGAAGGCAATCACAGATGCGTTGTTACTCTCGAGGACTATGACCATTTTAAGGACTCGTAAGGGTCTTTCAAAGACTTCAATGATGTTTTTTGTGAAAATGAATTAAGCTTTCAAGGACTTAAACTTTTAACGTTTGAATAGTTTTTTTGTGCTGAAGCTTCATTACTACTTTACGATCTTAGATTTTATTTTAGAATATCACTGGTATTTACTACATTCTTCTTCAAAAAATATGAATTCACGTCTGTAGTGTGTTTATGTTAGCTAACATACATAGTCCGTGCCTTGAGACGCATCCAAATTAAATGCGCGCCTAAGATAGTCCTCAGACCCTTTCATAGGAGAGCAAATAATAGAAACAGGTAGATGGGACGATCGTTCGATATCGGCCGGTGCATGTGCGGCCATTGTGACGTCATCTGTTTTCAACATTTAGCCAGCAATACGGCATATACAATTGCGAAGATGGACACAGTAGAGTTATCATCGTTCAGAACTAACTTGGAACGTCTTGTAAGTGAAAGATAAAGAAAATCATTAAATATATACGCGTGAAACCCAATAGCCTTAGTATTTCAGACGTAGCCTTCTGGAGCGTATTAAATTCCTGGTGCAATTACGAAGGTTCTAGCTTTATTACTTACCAGGTACTTCACGACTCCCTTCGCTTAGACGTTAAACTTTATTAGTTATTATTGAAGATCATTCCAAAATGCAAGGTTAGAACTTATTATATCGGCAAACTATTTCTAAATGCAAGTTTTATTGTAGTTAGTTTTAATTTAGTATTTTGTCAGTTTTTTTATCTGACTGAAGTTGCAAACGAACATGCAGTCCACCTGATGGTAAGTGGCCACTGCCACCCATGGACATCTGTAATCAACTTCATACAGAGCATAGGTTCCATCTGAAGTCAATCACAGATGTGTTGCTACTCCCGAGGACTATGATGATCGCCTCATGTGAAAGTGTGCCGGCAACCACACCCTTCCATCGAAACGAAAAAAAAACTTCACGCTAGAAATAGGTGTGGCGGTGGTACTTCATCTTCATTAAAAGTGTACTGTTTCTGATGGTACAACATCAGAAACAGTACACTTTTAAGGTTTTTTATACCATTAACTTACTGATTAATAGTATAAAACTGTCTTATTTCTTCAGTGGCTAGTAGTTTTGCAAGTAATAGTCAATATGTGATTAAGCTAAGGTAAAATTTCGTAAAAAATAGCTTTTTACGAAATTTTACCATACGTATTTTTGTCTATATTTAAGGTTTTTGGTCCAGTTTTTCCTTTTATTATTACTATCTTGAAATTTTGTACTTACCGTCTTCACAATTACTTTGTACTGGACATTTTCGTAAATATTTTTAAGACGAACAACAAAATATTACATAGTTCATTTCGTATAGTTTTTACTTCAACCCAATTTCGGTATAATTACCCTTGGGAATGTTTTCCGACACAATATCTGATATCAAATAGTATTTTCATTGAACAAAGGTAACTAAATACGAATTTTATTACAGTCTATCAGGTCGTCCAATAGTTCGTACATTTTTGGATATATATTTAATACTATAAATGTAGCTCAATTTGACTTTATACTCAATACTATATTTAACCGTTATTTACTATTATTTGCCATCTGAGAGGTAGCTTTTGATTCTACTATTGCAAAAATATTTTGGGTTTTATAGATAAATAGTTTAAAGTTTATTTTGATCATTATATCTAGAAAAGTTTGTATTGGTCCATTTTTATCCGCCCACTGTCTTTTTATTATAATGTTTTGATAAATAATCAATTTGGTCACCTGTTTCCAAACGGTCTGAAAGGTCTCTTTCGAAGAACAATGTACTGGGAGCGCAGATATTTATTCGCTGCTGGAAATTGGTTTTGGATAACTCAGTGCCAACTCTTTAAGCTTGGATTCATTACCAATCTATAGATACTAATTTAAAGAGGTAAAATTTGTAACTTTGTTTTGTATACGGGTTTATCTTAGGAAATATTGAACCGATCATGAAAATTCTTTTAGAATAAGGAAGCTAGACTAGTTAGGAGAGTATAGGCTATATTTTATTACAATTGAATGAAATATAATTAACGCTCAATGAAGTGGGCACAGGTCGGCTAGTCTGCTATAAACCTAAAATATTTTTAGGTATGTTCTTATCAATATTAACAACATGTCACAAGCAGGTTGCATAATTGCTATTAACTCTAACTTAATTTTTTATGTCCCTCCCTTAAGCGTACATATTACATTTTATTACTCGTACCTTCTGATGTCGCAGATTTTCGATACGACTATAATTAACAATATACACTATAATTAACAGTACGATACTACTTCGTTTTCGATACGACTAGAATTAAGCGTATACCTTATTGATATAATTTTTAATGTGTACTACCTATAAAAATACACCAATATCACTAATATGCATTTGATATTTTACTAAATAGGATAAATAATACATCAGTCCAATGTCGTAAAATTTAGTAGTCTAAGCTTTTAAATTTACGAGCCTGTTTTTCGTAATAAAACTGGGACATTTAACACTAAATAGCTACGAAAATAAACTGTATTGTTCTAGAGTTTTTATTCTAACGAAACTCGCTTTGCTGCTTTGTACTATGCATCTAAGCTGACCTTCAATGTTAGGCAACGTCATACTTTTTAGCGCGGTAGAAATCCCATAACTCTACGTCGCTCCCACGGCGTCGGGTACCTTCAAAAGTTTCTACCCTTGAGAACAAATGCCTTTCGAAACTATTAGGTCGTTTACTACTTCTATATTGGAAACAAAACTTACCTGATAAGACAGGATGTTGTACAAGCTCGCAATGATCGGCTCTGACGCAAACGCGAGGGTAGAATTGCTCTCCTCCAGCGTATGCACGATGGTCAGGAATTTTGGGTGGCGCCATCTTTCCAGCAGCTGTATGGAATAGCGCAGGCGGTCCAGGATTGTCTCCTTCCTCTTCGGCCGGTGCAGCTTGTCGGCGATACGCTTGTCGAAGATGAAGATGGATACCTCCTGAAAGATAAAGGTTTGTTAGTATGACCTAGTTTGGACCATTTTAATATGTAAGGGGTACTCAAAAATGCAGTTTAAATGTCTTTAACTTTTGGCACACGCGCAACTCGTACGAGCATTGACGCGTTTTTATGCTCGTATAAGCGAGAGCCGTGCAAATAGCAATGTTTCTTCGTCAGAATCCATGTTATACTGACACGACGCCACTACCCTGTTCGAGCAAACACGCCGAAATATGCCTGTTTACGCGCGTCCGGTTTTCTGAAGCGTGTATTGTAGCCCGCGTATACGTCAGAAAAATACGCTCGTCTGAAACCGCCCTTAGTAATTGTACCCTTTGGGTACGAAATCCTAAAAACGTAGCACACGGCGAGTCATTGAGTACTTTTCTATTTATAAACATAACAAATTTGATTTCCTGCAAAGTATATTAATCTTACAATACAATTAGAAATGGGCAAAACTCATATATCGTCTCAACGTCGGCCGGGCAAGAATCTTTTCATCTGTAAGTAATCACATATGAACCACTCAATCCCGGATTAGCTGAAGACCTGAGCATTAATTACCTATGAGAGAACTATGGTATCGGGATAAATCCGATTAGAGCTGAACATTGTGTAATCTATACTTAGTCTTGCCGCAAATATTGTTACAAAGAAAAACAAAATGTTTTCTTTGTACGTAACATTGATTACTATTACGGTGTGTTAATTAAATCACTACATAGTTTAAAACAAAGTCGCTTCCCGCTGTCTGTCCCTACGTATACTTAGATGTTTAAAAATACGCTACGGATTTTAATGCATTTGTTTAATGGATAGAGTGATTCAAGAGGAAGGTTTTTATATTAATGTATAATACATGTATATTATAGTGAAGGAACACTGATAATTTTGGATTTTTGACTTTTTAGCGGAACGAAGTTCGCCGGGTCAACTAGTATATATGAAACCATTAAGACATGTTTGTTCAAAGTGGTCTCCATTGCTGCAATACAGTCCAGCACGAACATTTTTCATGGGAAATGGATTGTTTTACTGATACCTGAAACGATTTTAATTTTTTTTTGTGCAATAAATCTTTGAATATTTGAATGCCATGTTACAATTTTTTTTTTTTTGTTTTCGAGGGGGAAACCTTCCAAAGGAACCAGACGCCGTGGGAGCGACGCAGGGTTATGTGGGATTTTTACCGCTGAAAAAGAGGACTCCGGGATCTCGAAACGACATCAACCGGAATCCTCGAGCGCGCTGCCCCATCGGGCTCCTCCCAGATGGTTGGCTGGGCCCACCGCTCCGTCTAGTCTTTACAACGGTATACGCTACCACACATACCGCAGTCCTTCCCGGGATTGCCTGACCGAACGGTTCGAGCTCCCACTCTAGCCGTCTGCAACCCCGGAAGCCCCTTTTAGTCGCCTCTTACGACAGGCAGGGGATACCGTAGCCATGTTACAATCTGTCAAGGCATTCGAGCTCTAAAGCCCTAGAGGTATTTGTATAGCGTTAAAACAAGTGGACATCCATGTACATATACGCTTGAAAAACTTTCCTTTTGACATAGTCGGGTAATAAGGAAATGTCTGATATTTTTAAATCGCAAACATACCGTTTTTTATTTGTACACATGTATTGCTGTATAAAAGCTCTTTATTTACTGTACATTTAAATTAAAAAGCGGATGTTTCTTTACTTACTCGTCTACCTAGATTTATATAAATATACTCCCTCTGTTTACTTGAGTATGACACAAATTACGGGATGATTTTGATATTTTTATTTTATAAGAAATGAGTAGGGCCTTTGAAATGGGTAATATTTGGATATAACGTTTGGCGCGGCAGAATTGTCTGACACGCATTGCATTTCTGGTTCGGCCCTCGGCCAGACATATCTAAATGATGAGTAGGTAATATTTACCTAGGTTTTTGTGTATATGTGTCGTGGATTAGACACAGGAGATAATCCTAGAGTGAAATGAAATGAAATTACTTTATATAGGTATACTGGGGCACTTACAAATTGTAACATACAATATTTTTATTACACTACCGGATCGGAACACGATCTAAACAGAGAGGAACCAACAAGAAACTTAGCAACTTGTCATCATTTTTCGTAGTAGTAAATAGTTTGTTTAGCATCTCCTTTTTGAAATAGAGGAAAATTACTCTCCAGGATCTTGCCTTACATTTGACTACTTGATTGACAGTACTAACACAGTATTAATATCATACAGTAGTCTAACTCTGCCTTGTCCTTGAATTTTATACCTACAGACGCGCTGGACGAGAGTTCGCGTTAGGGCTACCCCCCTAAAGTATTTTAATACATCTGTATACTTGACTTTCTTTCTTACTTATTATGTACTAGCAGACCCGGCCACGCGTTGCTGTGGTTAAAGAAATGTTACATAAACAAATAACTATAAATTAAGATATAAACTATCCTATCTTTTAAGTTGGATCAAAATGCACACGTTGTGAAAATTTGATTATAATCGGTTCAGAGGTTTAAGAGTCCACTGCGGACAAATAAAGTGACACGTAATTTATATATATTAAGATTTTATTCAGTACATTAAGGTAAACAACGTTAAGGTAAACAACAAATGCGTTCTTTTAATATTTGAGAGACTTAACAATAAATCGTACACAAATAAATATTATCAGTGAAAATCAGTGTGAAATTTATAACAAATAATAGTTATAAATTTCACACTGATTAAAATTTTACCAACCAAAATAAAAATTATTAACACTGGACGTGTTTATGCACAATTAAAGCAATCAAAAACAGCCTAATATAGTTTATAACTGCTCTTCGCTACATTATTATTTAAATAAAAAGATCCACTGCTTAAAAACGTCACATCGCCCGCTCGCCACTACGGCACATTCGCTAGCCGTTTGCATACTGAAATCGTGGCATGTAGGTACAACTTGCGTTTCGTGCGTTTGTAAGAAGTTAGAATACTGTATATACTAGTACTGTGGTACTAATCTAGTGTAGAATGTAATTCCCTTTTTTTCTAAACATATCTTGCTTTTTCGCATCTTCTTTTCTGAAAGAGAAAATCTTAGTTCCAGTATCCACATTTGACTAAACAGGATACAAGATAGTAGAACGAATTTCTCTTATATAACCTCGACATTTGCGTGATCACAGCGCCTCGTATAATTAACCAGTTAGGTAGTAACCAGTTAACCAGTTTAACGATTGCCGATGCGGAGTGCAATTCGACAAAATCCGCTTACATAACGGTACGAATCATCGTGTGGATTAATTAACAGAGGTAATAGCTATTAGCTTATTGAGGAACGAAATTAGCTTGGTAAGCTATTTATAAAGGCTGACTAATTACACAGACTCATAAAAATGTAGAATATCGACTGGTGAATAAAATTGTTATGGTTTATGATACTCTTTTTAACGTTTTAAAAAAAAATTCAAAAGTGAGTGAAATCTACCAAAAGACACATGGCCAGCGCGTTGGACTATGGCCTAAATCTGTTTCATTCTAAAAGGAGATCCGAGCCCAGCATTAGAAACATTATAGGTTAACGACGAAGTGACTAAAAAATGCAAACACAATATTATTTTTCTCGAAATGTAAATTTCGCATTAGGTCATTTTTATTGTCTTGAATACATCAACCGTCTTTATTCAAAAAGGTAGCAAAGCATTGTTCCAGTTGGTTTTATATGGATACAAATTTCCTTGGGCAGTTACCACTAAACATATAGAATACAAGCTCTTTTAACACTCCTAAGATAGTGACTGTGGTATCTTTCCGGTTGAATCATAGAGATTTTTATAAGTGGTAGAAGAAGTGTAGTTCAACCGTGGAAGTGCCAATGCCACACCTATTTCTAGCGTGAAGCATTTCTTGCGTTACGATGGAAGGGCGACCATCTCAGTCGTGTAGCGACGCATCTGTGTTTGACTTCAGATAGAATCTATGATCTACATGAACTTGCTTACAGATATCCATGGGCGGCAGTGTCCACTTACCATCAGGTGGACTGTATGCTCGTTTGCTACTTCAATATTAAAAAATGTCATCGGGCTTATGAGGTTCTCTGGACATATATCTCACCTGATGAGGATTTTTGCCAATAGTCACATTATGGCGTACGACTACCCTTTCCCTTAATCACCTACTAGAATATCTACCGGAAGAGGAGAAGGATGAAATTCAAGGCCGACTCCACACCGCACAAAGAGTTTTATAATCTATCAAATACAAATAATTTACTTTCATCAAAATTCAGGGCAACGAACATTCGATCATTCTTTCATGAATATTTATAAGTGTACGACGTCCTATTGATGAAAATAGAAATTTTGGGTGTGAATATATGACGTATTTTAACTCAATTTTCGGCCTAGTTTTAAAAATAATTTTCGTAGCAACGCACCTTTGATTGACTTCGGATAGAACCTATGTTCTGTATGAAGTCGCTTCCACATGTCCATGGGCGGCAGTGACCACTTACCATCACGACTTACTAAACTAGTTACCAGGTGGACTGCATGGACGTGGACTCCTTTACTTTAATCAGAAAAACAACAAATAATCTCTTAAACCCTAAAATAAATGTGAAATATGTTGTTTTATTATACCTTGTGTCGTATTTTCTCCTTAAGTTACTTAAATCCAAAAATACACAGCCATTGTCTTTACCTAATCACGTTTTTCTTTCATCGGTAAACACTGTAATAGATACGGATTGGAATTAGTACGATCAAATTCCACGTCATTCAAGATCGTTTATTTTGAACCATCTTTATTTGTGTCAATAGGGAAAAGTAATACGGAAGTTTAGTTTAAATGGGATAAATTACAACACATTTATTTATACTCACAAATAGAAGTAAAATTGTTATTTAACTATCGTCGTGCCTAGCAGTGGAACAATAATGGGTTATTATTGTTCCACTGCTATGCACGAGTTTACTCCCAGAGTGAAAGAACTTTAGGCCACATTCCACCGCGCTGTTGTTATGTTGTTGTCATCCCATTATTGTCTCACTGCCGGGCACGGGTCTTCTCTCAGAATGAGAGAGTTTAGGCCATAGTCCACCGCGCTGGCCAAGTGCGAATTGGTGGACTTCACACACCTCCGAAAACTTTTTTTTTTTTAAAGAACTCTCGGGTGTGTAGGTTTCCTCACAATGTTTTCCTTCACCGAAAAGCAGTGATAATTAATGTATAATACGCACATAATTTTAGAAAAATCTGTGGTGCGTGCCGGGGTTTGAACCTCGGACCTCCCGATCGAGAGGGCAAGTTTCAACCATTAGACTATCACTGCTCTTGACCACCGCGCTGACCAAGTGTGAATTGGTAGACTTCACACACCTCTGAGAACTTTTTTGGTTACGATATTTTCCTTCGCCGTAAAGCAGTAATATTCAATTTCTAATACGCACATCATTTTAGAAAATAAGGGATGTATGCCTGGTTTTGAACCCTGGACCTTCCGATCGAGAGGTCAAGTTCCAACCATTAGGCTATCACTGCTCATACCCCGCTATTTATCTTAAGTGGAAGTAAAGTGCATGCAATTCTTCTGATGGTAAGAAACTATACATGTTAATGAACATCTGTATAAATTGCAGATAGCATTGATAAGTTACAAATATATTTTCCTTACCACAACCCTGATATGAGAACACAGAACCGATAGATCCTGCTATTATAAGCTTGAAATAAGTGTAAATGTCGAACCTAGGAGAGAGTTCAATACATTCTACCACCGTCGAAACAATGGATCTGTTTCATTACTCCTAAAACGTCCCTGAAGTGGCAATGGGCCAGCCACATCGCTCGTAGGACCGATAACCGATGGGGAAGGAAGGTCCTCGAGTGGCGACAACGTTTAGGCAAAATGAGCACAGGTCGCCCCCTACCAGGTGAACCGATGTCTTGTAGAAGACAGCGGGAAACCATCGGATTCAGAAGGCAAGGGATCGGTTGGAGTGGCGTCATTTAGTGGAGGCCTATGTCCAGCAGTGGACCACAAAGGGCTGATGGATATAAAACGTCCCAGCGTTGTAAACATTTATTTGCCTTATTAAGTTTAGGGTTTAATACTGTTTTGATGTTTTCTTACTGGATTTATTTCAATGCAGAAATATAGTATCTCAAGTAATTTGCCATGAATATAATAAATAGCAGTAGAGATTACTCTAACGTATGTAGCACATGTCAAGACAAGTCCGTCAAGAATTACAAGCGGATCTTATGTAGGTAAATTTCTGTAAGGTTACATTCTTTCAAGAGTACATTTTCAGCTAATGATTCGTTACAATCGAACAGACCCTTTAAAGCTGAATATAATTTAAATAAAATCTCCTAAAAAGATAGCCACTTCTTTTACTGCCATTTCTTTGACGTAACTTTAGTTATACATCAAAGGAATGTCAGCTAGTGCTCAAAAAATTTAATCAGATAAACATTTAATGGAACTTAATATAATCTCGTTAAAAAATCTTAGCCTTAGGACTTAACAGGCCACTTAGGAGCAAACGCTAGGAGATCGGCAGTAGTGTCTTCCTTGGTAACATCGACACCCATTGCGGTGACTATATTCAAAATATTAACGTGGTCTACAGAATAAATTGTTCAGTTTTGACGACCCAGGTGGCCGAGCGGTTACGCTTTGACGCGCAATGGGTTCCGGGTTCGATTCCCGGCTAGACAGGTATCTGAATGATGAGTTTAGATTCCTGTTCTGGGTCTTCGTGTTGGTGTATTCGTCTTTGTCACACACAAAGACGGTACCCACATGGTACCCATGGTACCCACTACACAGGAGAAAATCCTAGTGTGGGGCTATGAGTGTAGAAAGCGTGTTATGTGTGTGTATATAATCATTATATATTAAAAAAATATCCTTTTTCCTTCATAATGAACAATGTGTCGATAAAAATAATAAATTGCCTCATGATGTGAATTTACATTTAATTTAAAGAATATTTCTTGCATCGTCACTAAGGTTAATTTGATACTTTTTCTACGAAAATCTGTATTTAGACTCTAAAACCTACATAGGTATGACAAGAAAATAACTTATAGGTACATGACTTTGAAAAGTTAAGATTAGGTATTCTATCAACAGATCTAATATCTTTAACTACGTGATTATACTGTTATGTTATGTTGCGATATGTTTTCATATAAGATAAACTTGGTATCAAATTAATGTGTATCAAATTAAATTAATAAATTAAAGTGAATATTCAAAAATAAGTCAAATTTTTATTTTACATGATTCTTTAAATTTTATAAAATACAAACATTTTTAGAAATGTAGATTATGGTACGTGTTACTATCTTATGTCTTACATGAACAGAAACCTCTTAAGTAATATGTATGTCCTATTTAAGAGGGTTCTGTTTTTTTCATTTCTGACTTCAAAGTTCAAAGTTCT
Source organism: Spicauda simplicius (assembly GCA_949699795.1). Taxonomy (NCBI): domain Eukaryota; kingdom Metazoa; phylum Arthropoda; class Insecta; order Lepidoptera; family Hesperiidae; genus Spicauda; species Spicauda simplicius. The sequence goes on along the minus strand of OX453056.1, from coordinate 4,736,465 downwards.
GTTCATTTTTGACTTCAAAGGGTACGAAGGTAACTAGGGATTGACAATGGATTATGTGTGCTTGTACCGCATTAATCCTTCTCGATGATATTCTCAGGCGCAACGTAGAGGTCTCCGAGATCACAAACGGAAAGCAACCGGAGTCCTCCGTGCTCATTGCCCTAATGAGATGTACCCGGATAAGCGTCAAACATCAACAGACCATCTCGTGTTTACGACGATAAGTGGCCACATATACTGCAGACCAAAACCTCTGAACGGTTTGAGCTCCCACTCTTACCACTCGTACTGTTACACCCCTATGTATACGTTACTACAGCCTAGTTGAAGAGGGACCACAGTTCCCTCGGTTCAGTCCAGCCTGGTTACTATAGTCGCGAGGTTACGCATCTTTCTAAAAAGTACAAGTGTATAAATGAACCAATTATAGTGCAATTTTACGAGTACCCGTGTAACAGAAGCCCCCTTTAAATCAACTTTTACGGGCAGGCGATAACATAGTTTCATTCTGGTGCTGAGAGTACAATGACAAAAATAAGACATACTACCTTGAGTTATGAAATCTATTTGTAAACCGACGGGTTTTTAAAACAAGCTTTATTTTATTTTTTTAAATAAAATTCTTTAAACAGCATATAAATTGTTGAAGTATCTAATATACAAATGTTATTAAATATCTCACTTCTAAAACAAGGTATTTAATAGTAGGTATATCCAAATTAGTAATTGCCAATACATATGTAACTACGTCCTAATCAAACCCTCGCCATTTGTAACTACGATTGAATAAGCACTTATTACTACCATTATGGTCCTGTTGATCTTGGAGAGGCAATTACAAGACTGTCAGTTAGACGGAGGTAGGTCATGTCTGTAGTTTCGGGGTACCAATTTAGTCATATTAGTTGTATAGCGGAGTATTGATTGCCTAATGGTATTAGAAATTTCAGAGAGAAAGAAATTTCAGAGCAGTGATAGCTTAATGGTTGAAACTTGCCCTCTCGATCGGGAGGTCCGAGGTTCAAACCCAGGCACGCACCACAGATTTTTCTAAAATTATGTGCGTATTAGAAATTAACTATCACTGCTTTTCGGTGAAGGAAAACATCGTGAGGAAACCTACTCTCCAGAGTTCTTTAAAAAAAAGTCCTCGGAGGTGTGTCAAAACCACCAATTCGCACTTGGCGAACACGATGGACTATGGCTTTATAACTTACGAATACTAACGAATACTAGGACGACATTACTTTTATGCGTAAACTTACAGTAGTGTTACAAACAGCTCACTACGCATTTTTTTGCTATCTACTCGTACATGCTGAAATGACAAGTTAGTAAAATGCTTGTAAAAAGACTATTTTAACGCTAAAGCTTTTAAGATCTGATAAAGATATAATTATAGTCCTTCACCGTATCACCTTGATGGATTGTAACATAAGTCCAATCGTTGGAATCGACTCAGTTTGCAGAGTAACGTAGGCTTTTTTTGCCTATTCCTACTTCAGGCTCGTCCCTGGTGAGCCAATACACTCACCGCCCCTTCTGTGATTTACGGCGCGTGCGACCACACATGCAACCGTCCTTCTCGGGGTCGCTGGCTGGATGGTTCGAGCTTCCACTCTAGCCGCCAGCAACCCCGAAAGCCCCTTTTACACCGTAGCCCTATTCTAGTCCCGGGACTACAGCGCCAACTTGTAAGTGTAGCGCTTGTGATCAGAAAGAAAGGATGAAGGGGAGATGATTTTTGTTTATTATAATAACAATATAAGTATCCAATCAAAATTACATAGAAATTAGATCTTAAGCCATAATTTGCTTTTTTAATCCTTAGGCTACACTACGATTAAGCCGCAGTGTTTAACCGTGTGGGTTTATGAAATAAGAAAACGAATACAAGCGGCCGCAAGTGCGGTTTTTTTACCGCAATTGATTTACAAACCGCGAGATGTTAGAAAATTGTCGCGAATAATAACTACCGCAAAATTTGTACGTGTAGAACTTAGTGCTGGTATCGCGGTTTGTTATGGTGTTGTGTGTGTGTCTAGAGTAATCAGATTTAATAATAGACTATTGTTAAAGTTCGTTCTTTATTTGTTAAAGTTCTTTTTTAGTGCGGTTAAACTCCGACGTAACCCTTCGAATTCGATATATCCAAAGGAACTCAACCATTGATATGAGTGGCTGGACCCACCACTCGGTCAGGTCCTTACGACGATATGCGACCAAACATACCGCCGTTCTTCCAGAGGTTGCCTGACCGAACGGTTCGAGCTCCCACTCTAGCCGCCCGCAACCCCAGAAGCCCCTTTAAGTCGCCTCTTACGACAGGGAGGGGATACCGTAGCCATAATTTGATCCCGTAACTACAGAGACGACAATAACACGTCTAATGGCAAATGCTGTACACGCCTCTAATTGGTAAATATAGCATTAAATTGTAATATAATAAGTTTCTATTAATGTTATGCATGTGTTACTGTTGCTATGTCTCAAATAAACAAATAGAGCGGTTTCGCGGTTGGAGCGGTTACCGCTCTCCGGATAAAAAACCCTAGTGCGACCTTAGCCTAAGTACGGAAGTGCGCATGAAATTGAATCACTCGCGGTCACTCATCCCACTCTCGAGTGCTCTCGAATCGCTTGCCTTTGTAGATCCCGTTAGTACGAGTCTATTATGTCTCCTCAAAACAAGTGTTGTTCTTGTTTCGCTCAAACATCGCTACGTAGTAAGGGTAACATTGCATGGTTACGTTTTCGTCCAGAACCTGCAATGTACTTGGAAATGATGAGCGGAAACAAGAACGATGTCTGTTTTGAGGAATCATCATAGACCCGTACTAGACACTGCTCTATTTCTATTATTAGTACGGGTTTATTATGATTCCTGGAAATAATAATAGTTTATGTATTTGCATTTCCATATACATTACAAGTTAACGTTTTGGTTTTTGGCCAAAACTTGAAATGTATATTAGAATTATGTATAAAAAAGTAAGCAATTATTTTTTATAGAAACATAATCACCTACTACTACCCAAGGATAGATACGTAGTCGAACTACTAGTTCAAACTACTTATAGCGAGCAATGTTGTTATGAAACAATATCGTATTCTGTTACACCACTCAGACTAACTATTGTTCTATCCGTATTATGTAGTTTTATTATCGTGCTTCATATTTTAAAAGCCTTTGTTTAATTTACAATGTTTGTAAGATTGTTGAGCTGAATTTGACCCACATTCAGTGACCGATTGAGCTGAAGTATTCAATACACCATTTGTTTGATGATAATGCAGTCAGTATAATCAATAAGGTTGGTAAATTAAAATGGCTGCCGCAACAAAATGGCGGAATGCGTATGTTTGAACGATACACCCTACATGGATGTTAAATAGAGCGGTTACATTTACAGACTACAATATACCTATAAAAAACGTTAAATTCAAAATGACCGTCATAAAAACGGCAAAATACATATTTTTGTATTATAATTAACTAATTAGGTATATGTTTGCAAATCTATCAAGGAAAATTTGAACAATTGCTTATAATCTTCATTGTGGTATTGTTGTTGTATACAATGAATAAGCTCTGTGAATTCAGTTACAGATAAGATTGATTTATTTATAAACTGTATTGTAAATCACGTAAAGAAAACGACATAAAAGAAAAATACATGTATCGCACCTTGATTCATAAAAAGAAGTAACTCAAATTTACTCCTCGCGAGTTTATACCTTAATGCAAACAGACTTGGTGATAAATTTGCAAATCAAAAATACTAAGTTGTTTCTTTTTATGAAAAAAGGTGCGATATGTTCATTGTTAACTTTTTGAGACATTCCACCATATTCAAGTATTTTTACGGCCGGTGCCGGTAGCGAAACGCTAACTAGTTTGACACGTAGTGGATCCGACTTCGATTCCCCACCAAACAGATATCTGGAGGATGAATTTAAATTTCTAATCTAAATCTAAGAGATCATGTATAGAGAAAGTTCTAGTGCGGGGCTATGAGTGCAGAAAGCATTAGTATTATTTTATATTAGTTGTGTACACTTAATCTTCTTGCAACTATTTATAGGTAGGTACTACTTAATGATCGCCTAAGACGCCTAAGTCATACCGAAGTTCGTCCCTGTAGTTCCGGGATCAGAATAGGGCTACGGCATTCCCTGCCTGTCGTGAGAGGCGACTAAAAGGGGCTTCCGGGGTTGCGAGCGGCTAGAGTGGGCTAGAGCGGCTAGAGCTCGAACCGTTCGGTCAGCCGATCCCGGGAAGGACGGCGATATGTGTGGTCACATATCGTCGTAAAGACTAAATGGAGCGGTGGGAGGAGCCCACCTTGAAAACCTTGCGTCGCTCCCACGGCGTCGGGTACCTTTACGCTAAGAACTCACGAAGCGAATTTCACCCGCGGCCGCCGCGGTTGCGGGCCCGCAGCTTCTGTAGGATGCAGATATAAATGTAAAAAAATAAAGCACATCTCACGACGCGTTTTACGCCCGCGATGTGCGCGGTTGTTTGCGGGTCCCGTTGCACCGGCGGGCACCTAGTAGAACCGCGCAGGCCGCGGTCACCCGCAGCCGTGGCGGTTTGCGCCCGCGAGTTATACGATCAGTTGGCGGGCGAGTGCAGTGGTAAGGACCTCAACTGATGGTTAACCGCCCGTCTTGCGTTTTTCGCCCGCCACGTTTGCGGGCGATAATCTCAACGGACGGCAGCATAACCGCGCAATTAAGCGGTCTCGTGAGTTTATAAATAAAACCGCAGTTCCTCTACCGCGGCGGGCACGGGACAAAAACGCTCCGTGAGTCCTTAGCCTTAGAAGGTTTCCCCCTCGAGAACAAAAAAGGTCATACTGAAGTTGCCTCTGTATTTCCGGGGATAAGGCGATGGTTTGTTGGCCTTGCCTGTCGTAATAGTCCACTAAAAGGGGCTTTCGGGGTTGTGGGCAGCTAGAGTGGAAGCTGGAACCGATCCGTTGGAGATATCCATGCAACGCTGATAACGGCCACTTTTAGCGAGATAAAAATCCCACATAACCCACGTCGCTCCTACGACCTCGGGTACCATTTGAAGGTTTCCCTTCGTTATCAAAGAAAAAGGTCATACCAACGTTTAAGAGGAATAATACTCTAGACACGCTTATTAATAGTGCTATTTATTAAACACTAGCTGCGGATGTTTGCTAAAATATGAAACTAATCCGAAGTTGTTGCTAAATAATGGATGCTAATCGCTTAATTTCGTTCCTATTTATGCTTGAATTTTAGGTTTCCTTATATTTTGAAAACATTTATAGGCATAAACAATGTATGTTTTTATTATTTTTCTATATTCTTCTATTAGTACTTAGGGGTCTATTACTGGACATAAGCTTTTTGTGTTTTTTTTGGTAATAATTACCTAACATCTAAGAGCAGTGATAGCCTAATGATTGAAAATTGGTATTATAAATTAATTATCACTGCTTTTCGGTGAAGGAAAACATCGTGAGGAAACCTACACACCCGAGAGTTCTTTAAAAAAGAAAGTTCTCGGAGTTGTATGAAGTCCACCAATTCGCACTTGGCCAGCGCGGTGGGCTATGGCCTAAACTCTCTCATACTGAGAGAAGACCCGTGCCCAGCAGTGGGACAATAATGGGTTGACGACCTAACATCTATAGATGTTAATGTTACAAAGGCAGATATATAAACCTCATGAATGGGGGTTTTTAGTAAGATTCACGGTACCTCTTATAGAAGTTCGTGGCCGGCGTAGGTGGTGACAAAGAAAGGAGGCTTTCTTACTCTTGAATGTTTTTTCTTAATCATGTCTTACGATATCGACGACTGATGCTGACACAAAGCGAATAATTTTCTTTACAATTAGGTATTCACTATTATACCATGACAACTTGAGACTAAGTCTAGTAAGAAATCCAGTCCGCACCAAGACTTTTAACATTGAAAATCACTTAGTACAATTCATACATATACTTGTCCTAATATTTAAACGAAACATTAAATAATACTGAAATATGTTCAAAGGTTTGCCGAATTAAGTATAATTTATAACGAACCTATAAGAACGTAAAACACTTTCACTCCTAATGTTTTTTGATGTAAATGAAAATCGAAATACCCTTTTAAGATTCTGAAGGTAAGCACTCACCGTTAAGTAAACAAGGGTGGTATAGCGGGTGAGAAGCGCGAACGTAATTATAGATAGTCATAATTCATTGCGCGAGTAAACAGCCTTCGATAAAGGCTTTCATCTTTGGTTAGAGGAAGTAACACGGTACATATTACACTCTACTATATAATCTCTTGACGACCCGCGTTGCGGTGCGGTTACCATACCGGTCTGAGACGCAGTGGGTGCCGGGTTCGATTCCCGGCCGGACAGGACTGCTGATGATTTTAGATTCTTATTTTGGGTCGGGGTGTTTGTGTATTCGTCTTTGTGTGTGTTCATGGCACCCACGACACAGGAGAAATTCCTAGTGTAGGGCTATGAGTGTAGAAAGCGCCTTTTATTTATATTAAATCTCTATCGATGTAACAGTGGCTTAAATTTCGGCAGCTCGATTCATTCAACATTTAAATCTGTTATTTTCTAAAGCTATTTGTAAATAATATTTATCATTTGTCCAAGTGTCGTATAGCACTCTTACCGTGGACGTCGTGAGAAACGATTTAGATACGAAATTAAATGAAAACAGCAGTCTTTTCCTGTTAACGGTTAATGCTATCACTAACTCGCATACAAAACAATTCCCAAATTCTTCCATTAGGGGGGTGACTTACATATCGCTGTTGTGCATAAAAATAACATAATATAAAAACGCTAATTTTATAGGAGGATCAGGTATAAATTAAACAATGCCTTTTGTTTTTATAATTTTAAAAATGTAATGGAAATAATAAAAATGAAAAGGCATTAACATAGTGGAGTTTCTATGACAAATTCTCAAATGAGAATTAATAGAATAAGGATAAAAATAATATAAGGATAATCTCTAACTTTAAAATGGAAGAATTTTGAGTTGTGCGGTTATTAACGACAAGGTCCGAATTATGTCTAGCAGTTGTCAAAAAAGGCAATAGATGGATGTAGACTACTATGTTTTAACAGTTTAGGAAAAAAAATCAACAAAACACAAAAATAAATCGTACCGATATTATATAGGAAAAAACATTCTGCGTGGCACGGTCCATGTCTGGTATGGTCCGTGCCTGGCATGTTCAAAGTCTGCAGACAAAAACAGGGCCGAAAGGTAACTGATGTGATAAGGTTGTGTGAAAGCTTCTTACGTTAAAACAAGGATATTAGTTGAATACATAATTAATATTCACGTAGCATACGCTCAAAGATACTCTATTATTAATTTACTTGTGTATTCCCAGGGTATTCAATTGAAAGAACATGAAATAAAAAAAAAAAAACGTTTTCTACAGTCATAGCTCCACAGTAGGATTTTCTTCTGTGTCGTGGGTACCATGGATACACACAAGACGAATACACAAACACCCAGACCCAGAACACGAATCTAATCTCATCATTCAAATAGCTATCTGACCGGGAATCGAATACGAGACCCATTGCGCGTCAGACCGGTATAGTAACCGCTCCGCGCCACGGGTCGTCAAACAAGCAACAGTCGACATAGCTGCTATTAGGCAGAAGCTGGTGTGGCTGTGGTGGTGTGGTGTCGCCCAAGTTCTCCAAAACATGGAAACTATGTTTGATGACGTACATTAAACATATTTCATTCATGTAGATTACCTTTTTTAAATAAAATAATAACATTCACCTCGATCAACGCATAAGTTTGGAAATTCAGTGATGTAAGTTGCTAGTTTCTTGGGTACGTACACTTCCACGGGGTAGCGATTTGTGTCATTTATTCTATTTATATTTTTTAATTGTAGGAAATATAGCCGTAAATTAAATCCAAAATCAGTTACGTAGTTTCTTGCTATAATAAGCAGCAGAATAAATAGTAATATAACATAAACAATATTTATTTCAGGTAGTCATTTATATATGACAGTTAACAACCTACGTCACCTGAAAACGTAAAACGTACACCTTATATTTTTCTCACCTTTAAAACATGTGATAATCGGTGCATAAATCCTGCGCTGTATTTACTTTTTATTTCGCCTAAAACCAACCGTATTTTGCAACACTCATTAAAGCATAACTAAGCTAGCAATTCGTAATCAGATTCCCACATTAGTATTTGCTTATTGTTCATATTCCAATACGCTGGCCAGTGTTTGATTTTTCAATTCACTAGTTATGGATTCAATTGTATTATACTAAAATAAAGTAGAACTTATAACTTGTTTGTGTTTGTTCAATACAAACAAATTACGCGTTGCTTGTGTTGAACAAAGTCAAACAAGTTTCGAGTATAAGAATTATTTTACATTTATTACACATTTTAATTAAAAAGGATTTGAGACTTGAGGTTAACAACCTAGCGTAGGCGTAGCTTTAATTATCGTTTAAAATACAGTTTGTAAGGTTTTGTAGATTTCCAAAAAAGTGCCGGCAATATTGTTTACTATGAGCTGAGCGATTGAAATAAGCGATTACCATGACGGTTAACCTATAGTACTATTGAAATGACTTTATTTTGACATAAGCCCAAGGGGGTACTTACAAATTGTCAGTTAGATATTTTTTTTCTTACACCACCACCGGATCGCAACACGACCTCAACTTAGAAGATAGGCAAGATACTCAGTGGGTTTGTCTTTTTTCTTTGTATATCTTTTTTTGTTATTTTTTTCACTACTACTAACCTTTTGCTACTACAGCTCGAGTCACGGTTAACTTGAATCACGATTCAACTGAATTGGTCCCAACACTATTCTTAGTGTTGTAGGTGATGGTTGAAGGGTATGAATGTCGACTGCCTTATAGATGAGGCGACCAGTTTTGTCATCAGAGTGACGACAGATCAATTAGACGGAACGATAGAACCTCTGATCAATGTGGAGTTAGTAACACAGATAAAGGGCGACAGTCTCCATTATATCAGATGGACTGAATGCTAGTTCGTTACTTTCATTTTATATAAGAAACTAGTTGACCCGGCGAACTTTAATTATCAGTTTTCCTCCACTATTATGCATGTATTATATATTATTATGTATTATACATTAACACCTACCTCTTAAATCACTCCATCTATTAAAACTGCATTAAAATCCGTAGCATAGTTTTAAAGATCTAACCATACATAGGAACAGACAGCGCGAAGCTGCTTTGTTTTATGCTATGTAGTGAAAAACATAATATTGTATAAAAAGACTACTGTATAATCAGTAATTGAATTAATGTTTCAGTTCTGTACTAGATGAAGTAACTTTTTAAGTTAGTGTGCACGGTACTACGGTGGTAAGTTTGGAAAGTTAGTACGACTACTACTTACTAGTAGTAGTCGTACTAACTTTCCTTCTTCTTGTAGTAATACTATCTTTCTTAATGGAATCGTTCTTAATTATATCTGTAGATAAACTGCTGACTTAGCTAATGTAATAGACGTAAGTACTTATGTAAGTAACTTTGGAGTGTATTTAAGTTGCAAAATATTGTACATTACCGTGCAACGTCAAGGATTAAATCCTAAAGTTATGTCCTTGCAGTTTCGGGAACATAATAGACCCGTCTGCGCGTCGTAAGGCCGACTAAAATGTGGCTTCTGGGATTGCGGGCGGCACAAGCGGAAGCTTGAACCGTCCAGCCAGCGATCCCGGCAAAGACAAAGATATATACAGCCACATACCTTAGAAAACAGTAGGTAACGTGGTGGGCTTATTTATGATATAAATTTGAAATATTAGTTTTGGGAAGAAATCAGAAATAATAATAAAACTATGTTTAGAAAGCAAGTAGAGAAACATTCTTCAATGTGATAGATATGTTCTGAATCTTGTTCAGCTAAGACTAAACAAACAATATGGACTTTTTCGAAGGAGAAACCTTTAAAAGGTACCCGACAGGGTTATAATGGTTCCTACCGCACTTAAACCCAGACGGTGGCCGTCCCCGGCACTACAAAGGGCACTCTGGAATCTCCAAAGGAAAGCAACCGGACTCCTCTTAGCACGTTGGTTAGGGTCCTCCTAGGTGAGCAACTGAGCCCACCATTTCGTCTGGTCTTTACGACGGTATGCGACCATATCGCTGTGCTTAGCACGGTCCCTTACCGAACGGTTCGGGCTCTCACTCTAGCCGCCCGCAATACCCAACGACATGGACTAGTGAGTTTTGAATAGTTGCTTAAATTAACCAAATTAAATTTTCAAGCACTCGTGAAAAGCTATCGTAACGTTGTCGAAAGAGACAGTATTTAATGTAACTTTAAAGATAAGGTTCTTCTTGGAACGAGTAAAGGTACCAAGATTTTAAGAAGTACCGAAGTAGGAAAGCCACGTAGATTCTGAGAAGTAAACCGCCACAAAGAGAGTGTAAATAGCTGTATATAAAGAGCGAGTGAAACGCCTTCAACGTAAATCTGACTTTGAATATAAAATACTCTTAAAATTAACAGGCTTCAATCTATAAAAGTAAAGAAAACTGAAGTGTTTCTTTAAAATTTTAAATAACTGTTTTTCACATAATGCATGTCAAAATATATACTTATGAACGATTCCTAAATTTACTATCACAGTATGTTTTAGCTAATCTCCGAAAAGGCTGAACCTATTATGATGAGATTTTTACGGACAAATAGCTTAAATTATTCGGCGTTACTAAGGCATTCGGCGTTCCTTTCATAGAAAAATAATTAGGTGAAGATAAGGTTCCGTGAGAATAATGAGCGCACGGTTTACGTACACTACTTTGTCGTCAGTTCTAATGTCAATTGCTATCAGTTACCTTATAAAAGTGCAGTTACTAATTTACAAAATAAATTTAAATAATGATTATATTAGCAAGATTATTAGCGTCAATATCTATCAGTTATCTTATAAAAATGCTGTTACTCAATTGCAATAAGTAGGTATTCGTAAAATAAGGAAATATTATGTATATTAATAAATTATTAAAACATTAATCAAACTTAGTTTTTGTTTAGTAGTTATGTATGGAGCAGTGATAGCCTAATGTTTTAAACTCATCCCCTTGATCGGGAGGTCTGAGGCACAAATGTAACTTTGTCCCAAGGAATGGACAAAAAATCGGAAAAGCTTTCAATAATCATTTATCAGTATCGAGGCAAACATTTGGGTCACCGGGGATATCTAAATTCTCAATAATAGATATTATATCAATTTACTAATAATATTATTATACCCTCATTATAGTATTTCTTATTTCTTTCTTACTAAAAATGTAATGGAATTTATGAACAGACACAAACGCGAACATACAAATACCATTGACGAGTAAATTTTTCCGGACTTAGATTCGAACCTGGAACGTTTTACTCGATAGACAGTATAAAATCACTCAAGAAATAAAGTATTTGGTGAATCAGATAGCCATGGTGTAACATAGACTCTACCCAGATTCTGTTTCTGCCGTCAGTACTGATGAGTTTATGAAGTAACTCGCAGTTTCCTGCGGTTTCACCTTCGTTTAATAAATGTTTAGTAACGGCCTATGCCTGTATATACTATTACTCAGGAATAATGTAGCTTTTAAATTTTCAAAATAAGTTCAGTAGATTCAGAAATTAATTAATCCTACAAACTCAAAAACTTACAAACTTTAACTCTATAATAGTAGTAGATATCTATAGATAGCAAAAGTGTTGTTAGTTTCATTTATAATATACCACTAGTAATAATAAAAAGGACCATCTGAATAAATCAATATTATAATAGGTTAGTACATCAATGTAGCAAAATGCAAAGTGTTCATTAGTTAAGTTATTGGCATCAGGCTCTCCGACTTTAACCATTGGAAAAGCGTGCGGCGCTACGCGGTCCTCGACTGATCTACGAAATTGTACAAGGTAGGTGCGAAATTGCTATAGGTGGCTACTTAATCCTTGCTTCCCATTACATGGCAGTCGTTAGACCTTGTTTTTGTCCTGATCTCAACAGGTTGTAAAAGACCCCAACCATATTGTAACCAGGATAAGCATTAGGTAGACAACCATTAGCCATTCTATAAAACAAAACATCAAAGGTTACAATATTCCGTATCAATATAATCCGGGCTAAGAAGCTTATCTTATCCAACATTGTAACTTGAGAGCAAACATCTTACGAAATTAAGTAAATAACGTAAGATGTCTGGAAGGTACCCTGCTCCAAGACAACGTGTAAGGGACTTGTTCTATACTACACGAGAAAAGTCAACATACTCAGTGGTGGTACCAACGACCCCGAAAACGACTCGCGCGGTGCAGTGGTCATGCTGGCCCAAGAGAGTGGGTCCGGGTTCGATTCCGGGCAAAGCAATTATTTAAATTATTTATACATAATATATAAATTCAGATTTATGTTTTGGCCCTATGTATTTACTCGTGTGACTAAGAGATTAAATATCAGGAGTGTATTTTTATAAGCGGACTTCTAAGAGATTATGGATGACCTTAAAGCGATCAATTAAATGGATGAAGATGGAGCAGCAAGAATATTTAACCCCTATTATAAACTATATGGAGTCCTGAAAGCCGGACAGATATGAATTAAAGTCACAATATATACATAAAATTCATTACAGTAATCTTCAGTTATTGTTTTAAATTCAATGTTTTACTACACAAGATACTGGTAAGACATCTAATTTAAAAATGATGAACTTATTAAAAATATTATTAATAAAGGTTTTATGAACGACACGTAAAAAATATATTTGATTTTTAATTCGGAAGTATCGACAGAGGCCGTGTAACATATACCCTGCACTATTTGTGTGCGTGACATTTACTTCGCGGAACATTCCCGTTTTGACTGGGTTTTGAGCGACGCAGCGTTATGTGAGATTTTTAACGCACTAAAATTCCCCCGGTGGCTGTCCTCGGCGCTATAAAGAGGACTCCGTGATCTCCAAAGGAACGCAACTGGAATCCTCTGAACGCGTTGCCACATCGGGCTCCTCCCAGATGGGTGGCTGGGCCCGCCGCCCCGTCTAGTCTTTACCACGGTATGCGACCAAACATACCGCCGTCCTTCCCGGGATCACCTGCCCGAACGGTTCGAGCTCCCACTCTAGCCGCCTGCAAACCCGGAAGCCCCTTTTAGTAGCCCCTTACGACAGGCAGGGGATACGGTAGCCCTATTCTGATCCCGGAGCTACAGGGACGAATTACTGCTCGTTTCCTACTTCAATGTAATTAGAAAAGGTTGCACGTTCGCTTGTTACTTGTTTTGTTATCATGGTACAACTAATATTATAAATGTGAAAGTAGGTTTGTTCGTCTCTTTCACGCCAAAACAACTCAACCGACTGTCATGAAACTTTGTACGCTTATTCTTAGAGGTATTAGAAAAAAACAATGGATATTTTTTATTATATAAACAATTCCTTAAAGAAAATGATTATGTATGTAATAATTTACAAATACAGAATCACATCTTTGATATTTATTGAAGGGCTTCAACTCCCGACTTACGTAAAGTAAGTCGGGAGTAAAAGCTAGTAAACATTATAAATGCGACATTTTGTAAGTATGTACGAGTGTTGATTACTCTCTCTCGAAAAAAGACACACACTGAAATTGGATACACACATATTTTATAATCTAGATTAACACATGGGATACTTCGTACCGAGCTGATCGGGACAGAACCGGCGACGTCGCGGGAACAACTCAGTGTTGTAATATTTTTAACGAAAATCGCTTATCGCTTACAATTTCCGACGCTGTGTCGTGCGATAACTAGTGAGAGTCAACACAAGTGAGCTAATATAAGACGGCACGTTTGCTAACCACTTGTTGATATGAAGCCTAATTTACCATATGCACATAGAAAGTAACGTATAAGAATATATAAGCCCATTTTTTGCTTACATGTGGTAAAGTAATCTCTGTGGTCAGGCTCCTTCATGCCCATTAACCTATTACTGGAAATAACCCGCAGTTACCTTTTATCAGTACGTAGAAATTAGTAAAAGGAGGAACTTCAAAACGAAGGCCATGTTTAGTTAAATAATAATTATACTCTTTATTGTACCCAACAAAACAAAACAACAATAGAAATACAAATTTGAAGCAATACAAAAGGCGGTCTTATCGCTTATCAGCGATTTCTTCCAGACAACCGATCTTCCGGTGCGGAGTTCAAGTATGGAGCAAAAATAGATAGAGTGCAAAATTTTAAAGGTGCCTATTTCAGTATCAAATAATGTGTACTAAATGGACAAAGCGGGAAACAAGAATTATTATTTCAACATATATTTTTGTTACGAATTAAGCTGAAGTTTCTGTTTCGTAGTAGATAAATTCATGATTTTCTATATAGTCACCCGTCGCAACGGTCGTATTTCGACCGTAATTCAATTCAAAAACTAAACTTAATATGGTCTAAAATAGCACGAATATTTCTCTAATTATTTTCAAGTTATTTTAAATTCACCCGTTAAACTTAAAAAGAGGTTTAACTAACTTAGCTGCATTTAAAAGTAATAGCGGGTATTTTGTCAAAGTCATCGGATATTTTTGACGTTATGTACGTACGTATTTTGATAGTAAGACATTGAATGTTTTATTACGTTTATACGTATATAATACATTATGACAAAATATTTGTTAAATGATTGTAACTTATAATTAACATAACATATATAAATTTGTCTACTAATTCCAATTAAAATCTGTAAATGAAAATATATGAATAAATTCAACGAAATTTATACACCGGAAATATGCGGGCATTTGTCAGAAATATTTGCGGTGGTGAATTGGTGATGCATCCACATTGCAATTAAAGTTCACTTTATTTATAACCAGTTATCGAGTTATTCACTTTGTCCATCATTTGAATGTGAGACAAGTATTTATGAAGTGTTTAATTCCATACACGTGTTTGTTATGGTTAATTAGTGAGTCAAAATAGTGAAACCAATTTCAAGAAGAACGACTTATTCGTACTTGGTTACATTGTGGTAATTCATAATTCTGAATAGCGCCATTATATGTAGCTTTGTTAAGATTAGGGTTATATAAGATGTGTACTTGTTTTTTTTTCTTTTAATTTACAAAAGACATATATTATATTCCATGTAAGGGAACCCTTTTCGTAAATACTTGTCACCCGTCGCAACAGTCGAAATTCGACCATAATTTAAGTTAAAAAAATTAAACTTCATATTGTCCAAAGTAGCACGAATATTTCTCAAATTCAAATAAAATGTTATAATTTAAATTATAATATATGACTATATCTAAGTAAACCAGTGTTTTTGATCTTATTTATGGCTGACAATTTGTAAGCCTATAAGACATTGCATTAAAGGAGGCACTTTGTCAGTTACAACTTTTTTTCTAACCTTACCACCTGATCGGAACACCATCATCCATCAGCCTTTGAAAGTCCACTGCTGGACATAGGCCTCCCCTAATCTGCGCCACTTCGACCGGTCCTGAGTCATCTGAATCCAGCGGTTACCCGCCGTCTTCTTCAGGTCATCAGACCATCGGGTCGGGGGGCGGCCTGCACTCCTTTTGCCGAGACGTGGTCTCCATTCGAGGAATCTTCTACCCCATTGGTTATCTGTCCTACGAACGATGTGGCCTGCCCATTGCCACTTCAGCCTACTAATTCTGAGAGCTATGTCGGTAACTTTCGTTCTCCAACGGATTTCATCATTACGAATTCTGTCGCGCAGGGAAATACCAAGCATAGCTCTCCCCATAGCTCGCTGAGCGACTTTGAGCTTACGCACGAGGCTCACAGTAAAGGACCACGTCTCGGCGCCGTATGTCATCACTGGCAACATCTTCTTCATCAGCTCGAACATGACCATAACTGAGAAAATCTTAAAATTTGTAAGGGAAAGAAAAAAGTCGGTGAAAAGAACCGATGGTGTTCGATTGTACGTGTCGTCGACTGTCGCCGACGGTTGATATGAACTATCGCTCGTGTATTAGATTAAAAGTTTCCCTGAAAAATACAAAACTATGAAAGAGATATACAGTGATAAGCCTTTTGACGCTATATATTTTTCACATTTTGCGAGAAAGCGTAGAAGTTTTGTGCGAAAGGATTTTTATTTATAATTTTCAAACCTATTTCTTATAATCCTTGACCTAAGTATTCTATATACATCTCATAATAAAATACAAAGCTTTATTTCTGTAGGATCTAGAAATTAAAAATCAAATAGTTCAGGCAAAATCTGTACTAGATTTAGGGATAATATTGTATTGTATTTGCGGGTTAAATGTACATATGTTACCGTTACAACCCGTTTTTAGTTATAACGCGTTTTCTCTAGTTAAAACTAGTTCTTACTAAACGCCTTTGTTAAAACTAGAACTAACTGTTCTAACTGGACAAAACGCATTTTGTCAAAATGGCTCAGTTAAAACTGCTACGACAAGTGGGTATGTGAATACCTTACCATGATGATGCAGGAGCATGGTCAGCCTTTTTATAAGATGGATGGAACAGGGCACATCCGCTCGCGCCCTGCGAGCGGATGTGCTCTGTTCATATGAATTGTAAAAAAACTGTAAACTTTGCTAACTTCTATACTTATTCATAGAATCGCATTTAAATTGAATGTACATACGACCTTTTTTGACCGATCAAGCTAGTTTATATTTATCGTCCTTATTAAATAGTCGTACCTTTAACAGTTAATTCGTATTGCAAAAATCAAAGTACAAATAATGTTACTTTGCCTAGCCACTCAGGCAAATAAGTGTTTATTCACGTAGGTGGGCAAATTTATTGAAATACCTAGTTTAGTTCATATGTACACATATTTTACCAAGTGGGAAAATCATTGTAGTTCGACAGGGTGCTACCGCTGTACTTATTTCTAGAGTAAAAAAAAATCCTGCGTTTCGAAGGAAGAATGTGTTTGCCGGTTCATTTTCAGATGAGGTAATAGCAACTCATCTGTAATTGATTTTAGATAAAAACTCTGTTCTGTATGAAGTTACTTCCAAATGTCTATGAGGGGCAGTGACCACTTACCATCAGGCGAACTACATGCCGTCATATGTCTCCCAGGTCGCACCATTCCCTTTCTACCACCTTGAAAATTGCCTGCCTGCTAACATTGACAACCGAGTTCCCAGAGGAAATAAAGTTGTATATTTCGTATATTTTTTATTACTGCTGAGTTGTTATGATACGAGTGAGTAGGCAGTAACAAAAAATCAAATTAAGTACAATTTATAAATTCCTACGTCTACTTACAAAATACCGGTATAAAAATACCGTCCTTAATTCTATATATATCTGACCTAATTTTCATGGTATGCACAGACAGACTTAATAGAATATTCAGTTAAATCTATGGATTAGTCTTATCAATGAATCTACTGAGATCAATAATGTATAGTAAGCTTTACAGTTTGTACGGGGAAAATAAAATGAAACAATAATAATAACAATAAATACAAAGTTAACGTGTAAAGATTGGATCAAGTGTTATATTCGAAACTTATGAAGATACAGAAAAATGTTAACTAAAAGGAACATCTTATAATTTTATCTGTCCTTTTAACGTGTCACAAATAATGAAATATGACTAAAGAATAAGTAACTTCGTTTATAAATTTACAGAAAACAAATTCATGTTGTAGTTAATGGATCTGTCATGCAAAATCTGTCAGGTTCCAGAAATATAGCCGTTAATGGTTTATGTAAGTTTGAAAGAGTTTTTTTTATAACTTTGTATATCTCTCACAGCAGTGTTGTTAAATCTTATTAAACGGTTCTATATAGATTGTCGTGTTGGTTTGTGTGTTCATTTGTTTTAATTGAAGTAGAAAACGAGCTTAGAATCCGTTTGATAGTAAGTGATCAATGCCGCCCATGGATATCTGCAGGAAACTTCACATAGAACATAGTTTCTATCGTTGCAACTCTGGAGGTCTAAGATGGTTGCCTTTTTTATAAGCATACCGCCAACCATACTCTTCCATCGAAACGTAATAATTATTATAAATGAATAAGGTATTTAATGTCGACAACATATTTTAGTACTAATTTGGACATCGGACAAATGGAAACACTTTTTCTCCGACTTCTTGCTTTCGCCAAACGTTGTACCTATAGGTACAACATTTATATATCTTAAAAGTTGTTTTAGTAAGTTAAAGCTAATTACACCACGCCTACTTTTTTAGATTTTTTTAGATACCCTGAAAGTCATGACCCATGTTTTGAAAACACTGTCTTTAATTAGCTAAGTATCTTCGAATCAGCGCCGCGTAGATTATTTTTTTTATTTTTAGATCGGAAATATCGACCGTATAAGTAATAATTATCTTAGACAATATACCTGTTTGAAAACCCTATTGTTAACGATTTTCCTTATTTACGAACACAAGAACCATAGAATTCAGATTATTAACTTGTTAACCTTAATCCTAAAAATATCTTGCATGCGTACCCTCTAAAGATCTTTATTAGCCTAAGCCGAAGGACTTCGGATGCCGTCAACCATCAGGCACCATCCTACGCAACGCAATAATACAAAGCGATCACATACTTCGAGGCCTCGTCTCAAGAATATTCAACTCCAAGAACAGTTGTGAACTCGATGTCTTATTGGATTTTATCCACTTTCCGGCCACTTCATGCGAAGATTACGTTTTGTTCGTCCCACGTATTGTTCAACCCACGTAATCGTGTTTATTCATGTTATGAAATACTAACTTATAATTTGATGTTTACAGTACGTGGTTCTGCGGCCGTAGTTTTATAACAACACTCATAGTTCTCATATATTCAGCTTTTTTGAAGAATGAAGTAACAAACGACCATGTAAACCACCTGAAGTGGTCACTATTGCCTGGACATCTGTAAGCGACTTCACTTAAAATAACGATTCTATATGAGGTCAAACAAACACATTGGTACTTCCTAGTACTGAAATAGTGGCCTCAGAATGGCGAGACGACGACCACATCCTTCCACCGAAACACAAAATGCTTCACGATAGAAATAGATGTAGTTTATCGACAGACATTCTATCCGTTAACCGGAAAATACCATAACACTATTCGACTGATAATAAATAACCTGTCACGTTCCACTTTAGGGCAGTTTAACGTCATTTTGTGTAAGGTAGCAGTATCTCTGCTTGCTGTTTGGTTTCTGCACCATTGGATAAACGGATAATTATTTACTGTTTCAAATTTGTAAAAGTTACAAAATCAGTATCCATTATCAGTTTGAATATAATTCCTTTCTCCTCTTATACCCATTTAACGATGTAGTACCTTAAAAAACGTTTACGATATATTTATTCTTCTTTACGTGAGACTTTCGTGACATTTTAACTTTGATAATAATACAAAATGCTTTTCTAAAGTAACTTTCGGAAAAATAAACGATCAACTTAAAAACAAACTCCTACTAAGACTCCGGAGCTAAGGGGTCTACCCTAATTAGAATCTTTAAAAATCGTATTTTGTTTCTTAAACCCTATGTAGGATACGCGTCCCCCAAAGGGATGGACGGCGTTAATCCCACTTCTGGGACTGACCGAAGTCAGAGCGAGGGAGTCTCTAAAGATTATGTTCTTGATAGGCCACAACAGTTAAGGCACAAGCACGGCACGTACCTTGTCTGCATCCAGCCTCGATGATCTCCACCTTCGTTTTCCACGAGCTCGGGATGATGTGGATGTACAGGTCTTCCGTTGACTTGGCTAGATAGATGACACACAGCACTGGCGAAAGTTCGTAAAACGGTTGAATTCGAAAAATGGTCACGATTAGTAGAGCGCGCGTCCGTTCGGGTCGAAGAAGCGTACGTTGCAAGTCATGACGTACGTCCGTGCTTGACAGATGCCCGTCTGTCATCCGTCACCGTTGTGGCCAATCAGTAGACGAGATTAGAGCATTGACAATTGTCTATAGAATTTGATCTACGTTTTACGGTAACGAAACACCCTATTTTGGACAAAAATGTGTATAATAATAAAATGGAAAGCATTAAGTATGGTACAGGCGTTGCTGTTTAGAAATAGGCGAGGTTTGCAAGATTTTTCAGAAAAAGTAAATACAACGATTCTATTAAAACTAAGTTTTCGGCTTGTTAGTGAAATCTCCGGAATTATTGAAACTGAGACTTATCAAAATATTATAACACATTCATTATTATGAATCATGGCTTTTTATTTTTCTTTTGTGATAAAACGATGAAATAACCTGCTTATTCGTAGATTTTAAAAATAGACTGCCATATGAACATTGTATATGCACTACAGATTTATTTTATACGCTACTGTGCTACTTTTTTATCCGTTAAAACCACAGCTTTAACGTACTGAATATAAAACCATTTTTTTAATAATTCATTCCAGAGATTACATTAACAGCGCACTACCATTTTTTTAATCTCTTTCCAACCCATTTTTCTTTACAATAACGGACTAAAATGATTTTTGCACATGTTAAAAGCGTATTTATCAAATTATATGCTTTCTATAACAATAGTTGTATTTTAAACACGTTTAAGTCCGGCCCTTTTTGCGCGTATAATTAGGGTAGACCCCTTAAGTTGCATGGTTTTATTTTGCGATCACTTACGCTGCCTGGTATCACCCTAATACTCTCCATAGCACAAGTCTCTCCATGAGAAAAAATCGAATACCTATTTTCATTCATCTTACATACCTCGTCGTCAACCCATTATAACCCACGGCTGGGCACGGATCTCCTCTCAGAATGAGAGAGTTTTGGGCCATAGTCCACCGCGCTGGCCAAGGGCGAGTAATCTTCACACAACTCTGAGACTTTTTTTTAAAGAACTAACAGGTGTTTAGGTTACACTCACGATGTTTCCTTTAATCGTAAAGTAGTAATAATTAATTTCTGATACGCACACAATTTTAAAAAAATCAGTGGTGCGTGCCTGGGATTTGAACCTCGGACCTCCCGATCGAGATCCCCGATCCCCATCATTCATACATATGATGTAACAATATATATGTTGCTTAGTAAAATTATTCAAAATCTTATATATCAAATGAACCTTTCATTTTGAGAATTATAAGAATTGAAATGACATCAACACAAGTTTGTTTTAGGTCGTAACCTGTTGAGATTTAAAGAAAATAACTCGTCATATTAAAAAAAAATAGTTAATGTAAATTCGTTCCTGTAGTACCGGGATCAGAATAGGGCTACGATATCCCCTGCCGGAAGCGGCGACTAAAAGGGGCTTCCGAGATCGCGGGCGGCTTGAGTGGGAGCTCGAACCGTTCGGTCAGACGACCCCGAGAAGGATGGCGGTACGTGTGGACCCAGACGTTCGTTCTTTTGGAGATCCCGGAGTCTCTTTGTAGCGCTGAGGACGGCCACCGGGAGGGGTTTTAGTGCGTTAAAAATCCCACATACCCACGGCTCCCACGGTGTCGTACAAAAAAGTACATGTAAACTTCTACCATTAGTCGTTCATACCGATTGTAGCATATCATTTGGTAAGAAATACCTAATATCTAGTTATAAATAGAGATGATTTGAATTAAAACTTATTACATGTCATATAACATAGACTTGAATACAATTATTGGATATTATTCACATAATATTTTCGATAATTCTATCTATCCCAATCACCTACCCACCTATCCTAATAAGACTACGTCACAGCACGTCGGTGAAGCTAACCCATAAGTAATCTCTAACAAAAATCGTTCAACGTGCCTAAAGAAGATTTCATTTCAAAAATGCGCCTTATACGAGCACTTTCAAAGATTACTTCAATCAACAAAAAACGAACAATCTCTTTAACTTTATAACATTAGTACATATTTATTACCGACGGGATCTTAACCCGCATGTCTGAACACTTAGGCATAGACGTGGGTAGTTACGTTATTTTCAAGAAACGTAACGAAACTAGTGATATGGTCGGCGTCACCTGTTCCAAAACTAGTTATTTTTGTAAGTAGCAATTTTTATTCAACTACTGCAATCGTTTAGATAAATAACTCTACATACATACAGTTACTATTTCTAGCGTGTTCTAATTTCTATTTCTAGCGTGAAGCATTTTTTGCGTTTCGATGGAAGAGTGTGGTTGCCGTCACACTTTCACATGAGGCGACCATCGTAGTCTTCGGGAATAGCAACGCATCTATGACAGACTTCAGATGAAACCCATGTTCTGTCGATTACAGACGTTCGTGGGTGGAAGTGACCACTTACCATCAGGTGGACTGCATGCTCGTTTGCACCTTTAGTTTGATAAAAAAAGTTAAGCGAAACGATTAGTGTCTACTAGAAATGATGATTTTTATAAATTTATGAATCCACGCGTAATTAACGATTTTATAGGTATATAATGATTATTATTGATACTTATATTTTTTACACATATTTACACTGTAGGGACACAAACAGTTCCACGAATCAAGTGCAATGTGCATTGTCAGCAATGGCGATCGCATTCGCTTGGCTCGTGGGAAGGCTGTGTTACCAGTCTGCTCCCCGCCCCTAACGCGTATGTACTTACCTTGGGTGGCTGAAATAAATAATTGTTACTGTGAAACATCTTTAATTTAATTCCGTGCAATCATAGACTCTTCATACATACAGTAGCCTATAATTGGTGACCCTCGACAAGTGAACATTAACGTTGAATAGTGACAAATAAATAACTTTTTGTGAAGTAAAATTGTGAACAGTGCAAAAAGATGGAATCTACCAGCAAGGCGTCGGCTGCGGAGTGTAAAGATATTACCTACGGCACCTTGGGAGCAGTCTCACTTACTTCGAGGATTCCAGAATTTTGGACCGATTATCCTCGCGTGTGGTTCGCTAGAACCGAAGCTATTCTAGCACCACAGAAACTAGGAGATTCAGTCAATTTTGATATAATTTTGTCAAAATTAAATAAAGAAACTATCGGCGAGATAACCGATATAATATTGGATCCTCCTGAAAGCCAGAAATGTGCAGCATTGAAAAATAGGCTACTAGCAATATATGAAGACACGGCGAACCTGAAAATAAAGAAATTATTAAGAGACATGGACTTGGGCGACCAAAAGCCTTCTCAACTATTGCGTAAGATGAAGGATTTGGCTAAGAAGAATTTCCCAGACGATACAGTAAGAATACTGTGGGAGGAGCACTTACCATCACAAGTTCGAGCTGTATTAGCGGTTAGCAAGTCTACGGATTTAGAAGAATTGGCAGCCGTAGCTGACAACGTCTTGGAGGCTACCAAACCTTTGCAATTAGCTACAGTTACCCAGCGGCAGTCTAGAATGGATAACGCAGATATTGCCATGATCAAGGCTGAAATCGCGAAATTGAACACTAAACTCGAGCAGTTGCAGCGTGGGAGACCTGAAATCGGCAGTGGTAGACGAAGTCACTCGCAGACCAGGCAACCTAGTTCTTCAAGCAAGCGTAACAAGCAAAATTGGCTTTGCTTTTACCATTACAAGTACCATGAAAAGGCACACAAATGCATTAAACCCTGTGCCTGGAAGGGGCCATCTACTTCTACGCCAGGATCTTCGGAAAACTAACGGCAGGCACACAGGATCTCGGAGACATCTGTGAAATACGGCCTTGTTCTCGTCTTCGTGTTACGGACTATAATAGCGGTTATACCTTTTTAGTGGACACCGGTGCGAACGTTTCCGTCTTACCAGTGATAAAAAAATACAGAGCGGTAGAAAACACGCGGTATAAACTTTATGCGGCAAACGGAACTGAAATAAAAACTTACGGAACCAAATCGTTAGTGTTAGATTTAAAGTTACGTCGTCCTTATCGTTGGGATTTTATCATAGCGGACATTAAGCAGCCCATATTAGGTATAGACTTCCTTACGTTTCACAAGTTATTAGTGGATGTGAGTGCCCGACGGCTGATTGACAAGGTAACAAATATTAATACTTTAGCATGTGTCAGTAACGTTATTCAACCTGCTATTAATACAATTCGTGATAGTCACCCTTATCATAAATTATTAAGTAAATACCAGGATATTACTAGACCAGTCACGTATAATGATGTTAAGGCTCAACATAATATTTTGCATTATATTGAGACCACTGGTCCGCCTGTATTTGCTAGAGCACGTCCTTTACCGCCCGATCGGTATCGAAAAGTAAAGGAAGAATTTAAGGTTATGCAGGAATTAGGGATATGTCGTCCTTCTAAAAGCCCATGGGCAAGCCCTTTGCACATTGTTCCCAAAAAGAATGGTGAACTGAGACCATGTGGTGATTATAGACAATTAAACAGTATAACTAAGCCTGATAGGTACCCTATACCTAGACTTCATGATTTTACATTTATTTTGGCCGGAAAGAAAATATTTTCCAAATTAGACATAAATAGAGCTTATCATTGTATACCTATTGCTCCAGAGGATATAGAAAAAACTGCAATTATAACACCATTTGGACTTTTTGAATTTCTTCGTATGAGTTTTGGTTTGCGTAACAGCGCCCAAACTTTTCAAAGGTTTATGAATAATACAGTGTTAGAAGGTTTAGATTTTCTTTTTTGTTATTTGGATGATGTCATTATTGCAAGTAATAATGAACAACAGCATACTGAACACCTTGAAACTATTTTTAAAAGGTTTAGTACATTCGGTATAACTATAAATTTAGCTAAGTGTGTTTTCGGACAGAGTAATATTAATTTTCTAGGACACGAGGTTTCAACAGAAGGTTTAAAACCCCTGGCAGAAAAAGTAAAGGCTATTACAGATTTTCCGAAGCCGAAAACGGTCGAGCAATTGCGACGTTTTCTAGGAATGGTAAACTTTTATCGTTTACATTTACCTAACTCTTCTGAATATCAGTGCGAACTTAATAAATACTTAGTTAATTCTAAGAAGCGCGACAAGACAGTTATTAACTGGACGGATGAAGCAAACGAAGCTTTTAGTCAATGTAAGTTAGCGTTGCAAGAGGCCGCTACTCTGTCGCACCCACTGATAGATGACAATGTTCCTACTGCGTTGATGACGGACGCGTCAGATATGTGTGTAGGTTCAGTGTTACAGCAAAAAGTTGGTAATGAATGGAAACCTATAGGATATTTTTCTAAGAAGCTTACAACAGCCCAACAAAAATATTCTACGTATGATAGAGAATTGCTTGCAATTTATTTATCTATTAAATATTTTCGGAAAATGTTTGAAGGTCGTCAGCTGATTATTTTTACGGACCACAAACCGTTAGTACATGCCTTTAGTAAGTTAAATAGAGACAACTCGGAAATACCTCGTCGTACTAGACAATTAATGTTCATAAGTGAGTTTACATCTGATATACGGCATATTAGTGGCCCGGATAATATCGTAGCAGACACGCTATCGCGCATAGAAACAATAACGTGTCCCACAAGTATCGACTTCGAACAACTTGCTGACGCGCAGTTGACAGACGAGTACTTGCATGCTACGATGAACAATAAAGATATTAGTACTACATTTAAAAAGATACACTTACCTTTTTGTAATAAACCTATATACTGTTTAGTAAATAATGACCAAATTAGACCTTATATAACTACGGAATTTCGAAAGATTGCTTTTGATAGTGTTCATAGTCTGAGTCATCCAGGTATACGTGTTACACGAAAAATGGTTTCGCAAAAATATTTTTGGCCAGGAATGAATCGTGATGTTAATACCTGGGCACGAACATGTTTACAATGTCAACGTGCTAAGATAAGTAGACATACTGTTTCTGATTTAGGCGAATTTCCGACAGTTAACAGATTTGAACATATTCATGTGGATATTGTTGGTCCTCTGCCGACTTCTCCACAGGGATTTCGATATTTAGTTACAATTATTGATAGGCAAAGTCGATGGCCTGAAGCTATTCCTGTACAAGAAATTTCAGCTAGTGTTGTGGCTAGAGTAGTATATAATGAATGGATTACGCGATATGGATGCCCTATCAGATTGACTACTGACCAAGGTCGTCAATTTGAGAGTTATTTATTTAATGAACTTTTAAAAGTCTTAGGCATACATAGGATACGAAGTACAAGCTATCATCCTATGAGTAATGGATCCGTTGAGAGGTTCCATCGTAGTCTAAAGTCAGCGCTTTCAGCACGTCTTACGGATAAATCGTGGGTGGACGAGTTGCCTACTGTTATGTTTGGGTTACGGAATGCATGTCGTAGTGATAACGGCGTTAGCCCAGCTCAAATGACATTTGGTAAGTCAATGAGATTACCAGGAGACTTTTATGATTCATGTACTCATCGTGAGCCTAATGATTCTTATACTTTAATTAATACTATTCAGAAAACAATTAAAAACTTTAAACCTGTTGATAATTCAAGTAGAAATCATCGTAAAATTTTTATTCATTCTGATTTATTAAAATGTGATTTTGTGTTTATACGTGACGATACGGTGAGGAGACCATTAAAACCCCCGTATGACGGTCCGTATCGAGTATTACAAAGAAAAAGTAAAGTTTATGTTATTCAATTGCCAAATAGGAAAGCCAGCATTTCCATTGACAGATTGAAACCGGCATATATATTATCATCATATGATAATGAAGATAAGACTGTAAATATAGCAAATTCTTCAGAAAATGCAGAATTGCCCGTGAATGTTCAACCGGAAGTACAAACGAGTCGCAAAACTCGTAGTGGTCGAATTATTCGAAAACCAGTTAGATTTACTTAAATATTTTTTTACATTTTTGTATACTTATTTTTTTTACAGACAAACATATACACATTGCATTTTTATATACATAATTTTTATTTTAAATCCTTAATGTAGTACTATGCAGTTTCTAGTTAACAATAACAAGTTACGAAAGTGCATACTTGCAAATGTATTGTTACCTATTGTAATGATACTTGTTTTTGAACATTATGCTAAATTGACTAGATTTTATAATAATTTTATAGAAGTACAATTTTGTTTATGCAAATGTAGAGTAAATTTGTTATTCTATTATTTTACTTAAATTACCTATAAATTAGTGAACAGATCATTATCAATCAATAACCATTACGGTTAAGTTCAATAAAAAAAAAAAACGTCATAATTATTCTAACAGATAAAATGGGTTGGGGACAAAGTAAACCCGTTATCGACGAAAGTAACAAAGTAGAAGTTACGCAAGTGCAAAATATATCGAACATAATGGAAACCAAACTTAACATGGTATGGATTAGTATATTGGTGGTTGCTGTTATATTGGGAATAATATTGTGTTATGCAATTCGATTGAAGTGCAGGAGCTTCATCAGGAAATGGTTAACGAGAACCATGGAGAAAATCTCTGTACCAACGTCGGTTAAGGTACATAATAATATGTCACCGACTGTACCCCAACAGCAGCAAACAGTTTTTTAAGGTATTGTTATTCTCAAGTTATATTTGTAACACACATTTATATGTCTTAAAAGTTATGTTATGTTCGTGTTATAAAGCTAATGCTATTTTTTGTATTGTGTTACTAGGTCCCATAAGAGAGACCAGTGTATATTAAAAAAATAAGGAGATCTTAAAAATGTATCTACTATTCCTAAATATTGTTATGTATAATGTATTGTATACATTTTTTTTAGGGTAGGGGTGTGATGTAGGGACACAAACAGTTCCACGAATCAAGTGCAATGTGCATTGTCAGCAATGGCGATCGCATTCGCTTGGCTCGTGGGAAGGCTGTGTTACCAGTCTGCTCCCCGCCCCTAACGCGTATGTACTTACCTTGGGTGGCTGAAATAAATAATTGTTACTGTGAAACATCTTTAATTTAATTCCGTGCAATCATAGACTCTTCATACATACAGTAGCCTATAACACCATTGATATAGCTAGTTAATGTATTTAGTGACGTGATACATCGCCCAAATCTACTGAACGAGAGTTAAAAGTAATAACGCATTTACAAAAATAACTACTTATAATTTCATTCGTAACTAGTTATTCGGTTACATGTCGTGTAGCTAGTATTTGTATCTAGTGAAGTTAAATAACGCCCAAGTCTACTCAGGCATACTGAAGTCAACATAAAATTTATTTCTCAAGCAAACATCTATTCACATATCTATACCAGCCTTTCATATCTAGACCCTATTTCGTTTTTGCAATCGTTTCGCTGTTGTATTCTTATTGGACCTTAAAATGGAGTTTGAGTAATCTGAAAGTATGTAAATGTCTCTTAGTAAACATTAGTCAAGGTTGTTTGGTCGTTAGAAGGGCAGGTTCGAAGTCCTACCGTCCTACGTAAATCCAATCGTAGTACGTTACTTGTAAGGACTGAGACATGTCTCATATATTTTTAATACATGTCGATATATTCTATAAGTCGAATATTGTATTCAACGTATGTAGATCTGATTTTTTTATCCGATGAAAGTAGCGATCATACATGCTATCAATTTGATGGTAAGCTGCATCCAAGAACATCTGTAAGACTTCATGTATAACAGGGGTTTAATCTGAATTTAACGTTAAAGGCGTTTATTTATGCCTTTAGTTGGTTACCTTGTATGAAAGTGTGCCGGCAACTACTTAGTCCTCAGGAGTAGCGACGACTTCAGATAGAACCCCATGTTCTGTATGCAATTGCTTATAGATGTCCATGTGTGGCAATGACCACTTACCATCAGGCGGACTGCATGTTCGTTTGATACTTCAATCTTATAAAAAAAAAATACACACTTCTACCGAACTGGTTTACACTAGAAATAAGTGTGACATTGGCACCTTCTCGGTCGAGCTGCACCTTTACCACCTGGTTAAGTAACTAGAACTAATATAATAAGTAATTTTTAATGAAGAACTAAAAACTGGTTTAAAAGATTGTAGCCAGCATGCAACCTGACGCTATTTGGCAACCTGCTAATTTAATAAAAACTTAAACTTTTAGTTAAATCGCTAGTCAGGCAAGCCGGTAAAGAAGATTAAATAGCCTAACTAAGCTTTGCGGTTCCACGTCTTTGAAAAAAGCTAACATGAAGTTGATGGATTTTAATGAAATAAAGATACTTCAAAATACGTTATAAATATACATAATTTCTATCCTTACGATACATAGGGTTTGATGCCATTGCAAACACACAAACAATTCTTTGATACTATCAGTCAAAAAGTCAAAAAACACAGAAATGTCTATTGCAAATTTTCTGAGACTTCCAAACTCTAAGAAAAATTATATAATCTACAAAGTTTGCGTAAATATTATATGTATTATATATATGGCTTTTTTCGGAGTGGCACTATTTCTACAAAGCCATGCGCCGTAACCATAGCGAAATTTCGTTATTTAATGGAAGTCTATAACCCCTGATGGGATTAGCAGTGAGCAGTGACTTCCAGGAACGTTACATCAAGACAGCTATTCATCCATTCATAGACAGCAATGCATTGACGTGTGAAATGGAACATGAAAGCAACTATATTGCGTTCGAATCCCTCAATGTAATCAACCACGTGATTCATCATTTCGAATAGCAACCAATCGCCCACAGAGAATATCGTAGTATTTGAATAACAATATTGCATTTTGATATGAGCTTGTAATAAGAGGTCATAAATAAATTGAAGATGTAATCTCGTACAATCACCACCCTTGTACCTATTTCATCTTGCTCTATGTATATATTTTTTGTACTGTACCGGTTTTCTAGATCTTCTTTGTATTTCGGTCAATTGAGCTTGGATTGACATCATCATTCGCACTTGGCCAGCGCGGTGGACTATGGCCTAAACTCATTGCAAGTACGTCATTTAAATTAAGGTGTACGTAACTTGTCATAAAAAATTAGTAACATCTAACTTCAGAGCAAGATCGTAACTACAGTCAAATTATTTTTCTGAGCACAAATTTGCTGTGAAATATCTTAAAAAAATCTTATAAACGATAATTTTATTTGCGAAGTCCATCCGGAATAGGCATCCATTGTACGAAATGTACAATACTTCGGACAATGCATAGTCGCTTATTCATTCCTACAGAGTAAATTTCTTGGTTCAAAGGATAATGTATGGTAGAAATATGCAAGAATGCCCGATATTCAGGTATTGTTACGTACTCTTTACGGACAGACAGTTCGTAAAAATGCAACGAAAAGAAAATACCTTAGCTTTGTGACTTCGGACAAAGTAAAATATATTTATCAAAATAAATCTTAATATATATAAATTACGTGTCACTTTATTTGTCCGCAATGGACTCTTAAACCTCTGAACCGATTATAATTAAATTTACACAACGTGTGCATTTTGATCCACCTTGAAAGATAGGATAGGTTATATCTTATTTTATAAGTTTAATTGCAAATATTTTTTTTATCTTCAGCTGTTAGCTTTATATAATCCTAATAACATGGCGGTGTAATGTTATCTGTTAGCTTAATTAAGTAAGTAATGGCGCTTTGTTAAAATTACTTATGAGCAAACGTTTCATATGAGCGACAATTTAATATTATAACCAGATAAAAATATATCCTTATAAGTTACTAAAGTAATACAAAGCTATCTCAGTATATTCTGCGATGATACGCCACTTTACCGCCAAATCGAAATAGTAATATGTCTGAGATATTAGATGGCGCTGTTTACGTTACGGTCATCTACACGAACCGAATGTATCGATAAATCAATACCGTTTCAGTTAGTCAGTTTTTTTTATTTTAATTTCGTATTTCCTTAAACTAAAATTGACAAATAATTTTAAAAATAAAATTATTTTTTATTCATAGTTTACTGCAAACAATTTTTCTTTATTTATAGAAAACATTTATTTTGATGAAGTATTTTTGAACGCAAATTACATTTCAATTTGCACTGATGTGACCGTTAGGTGGCGTTACCTAACCTATTTTGTTTTTGTTTGTCGATGTACATATTGTGGGAAAGACAAACTAACGTGGTTTTTATGTTGTGGTGATCGCAATACAATTAAATCTCAATGTTCTTAGTTTTTCAATTTTTGGAGTTATCATACACAGCTACGTGTTACTTAGACTGAAGTATAGTATAGTGAACAATAAAACTATTCCTGCTTTTTAATTATAAGTGCTATACATATAAAATTTGTTTATGTAACATTTCTTTAACCACAGCAACGCGTGGACGGGTCTGCTAGTTTATGTATTATAATTTATTACTATAATTTCAATTCAATACGTGTTTGAAGTTTGATGTGCAAAAAATCAATTACTAGAGTTTAAAGTGTCAAAGTTCAAAAAAGGCATTGAAAATGAATGTAATGCGTACGAATTTTAATGTGAAAATATAGTAATTACTTTTCTCGAGTGCAGAGCTCTAGTGTTAAAGTTAATCTCGTTAACCTTTCTCCTTGTTGTTACATCACGTTATGTTTATGTGATTGTCGAACGAAATACTTTATTTCTTACTGAGGAATCCTATTATAGAATACGCAAACTGTGATTATAAACAAAATATAAAGATTCGCTGTCGCGTAATCAATTTTAGGTTTATTGCTGTACATAGATTTCACCTTTTTTTTTGTTCTCGAGGAGGAAACCTTCAAAAGGTACCCGACGCCGTGGGAGCGACGCAGGGTTATGTGGGATTTTTACCGTACTAAAACCCCCCCGGTGGCCGTCCTCGGCGCTAAAAAGGAGGACTCCAGGATCTCGAAATGACTTCAACCGGAATCCTCCGAGCGCGTTGCCCCATCGGGCTCCTCCCAGATGGGTGGCTAAGCCCACCGGTCCGTCTAGTCTTTACGACGGTATGCGACCACACTTACCGCCTTCCTTCCCGGGATTGCCTGACCGAACGGTTCGAGCTCCCACTCTAGCCGCCCGCAACCCCGGAAGCCTCTTTTAGTCGCCTCTTACGACAGGTAGACGGGGATGCCGTAGCCTATTCTGATCCCGGAGCTACAGGGACACATAGATTTCACCTATTGGGGGCTTTTTTGCCTATGTTTACCCAAAGTTGGCAAAAAACGCAAGCGGAGTTATCTGAACGCATTGCCCTCAGATAACACCGTTTGCGTTCCTTTGGCCTTTCGGGCTCCACCCAAGTGAGAGGCTGGACACACCGTCTGGCCTTTACGAGGGTATGCAACTACATATACCGCCGTCCTCCCCGATTTCGCCAGACTGGATGGTTCGAGCTAGGTCAAGAGTGGAAACTCTTGCTACCCGAGACCCTAGGGGTCCCCTTTTTGTCCCCTCTTACGACCGGCAGGGGACAATATAGCGCTGTTCAAATCCCGTAACTACAGGGACGAATGTTTGTGAGTTTTCGTAAACGTAGTGGTTATTGATGTTACACAGGAAGACTCTGTAGTCTATCTCGTTTTTGTTTGTCACTGCCGCCCCTGGATTTCTATATGCAATACATCTGTAATTAACTTTAGAACATGGGTTCTATCTAAGGTTAATCACAGACGCCTTGCTACTCCCGAGTACTCAGATGGTCGCCTCATATAAAAGCGTGCCGGCAAGTATAAACTTTGTGTAACAGAATAACTTATAATATATACTGAAAGGCATTAGTATTAACTACAAAGTATTTAACAAACCAAATTCTCAGGGCCTTGTTTGGATTGTGTTTCGTAGCTATTAATGTTAAGACATGTAGAAATCTTTTGCCTTGCTGTTTCCTGAAAAAAAATGACTTGACTTAACTTGACTCTAAAGTACCTTATCTCTTCTGTCAATGTTAAAATATCGATGCTTTTAAGATGCTATCTATCTCCGTCTTGTATGGGTCCTTCGTGTAACGCTAGCTAAAAGGAATAAAACGCTCCACGTAACGTTGCTGTGAAGAAAAATACACAGTAAAGACAGTATAAACTAGACTACATATATAAATAATAATAATTCATACATAATATTTATATTCTTATATTAATACGACACTCAGTATAATGATCGAATGAACCAGTAATAAAAAAGGATATCAATATGTTTGTACCGCTATTTAAAGTTGACAAAAGTTAATGGCACTTTAAAAGTTACATAGTATAAAACACAGTCGCTTCCCGCTGTCTGTCACTATGTATGCTTAGATCTTTAAAACAATGCTACGGATTTTAATGCATTTTTCATAGATAGAGTGATTCAAGATGAAGGTTTCAATAGAAAATTCAATAGAGAAGAGAGAAGAGAAGAAACTCTGATAATTTTAGATTTTTTACTTTTTGGCGTAGTTAGAACAAAGTTTGCCGTTTCAACTAGTTTTATTATAAAAATAGGTAGAAAATTAAAACATTTACTGAAAACATGATTTACGGTACATTGAAAGACAGTTGTAAAAAATACTCTGTTTTATTGATACACGCTTTATCAGTAAACACCTCTTTCCTGTCACGCGGATTTGTGTCAGTGAGTTTTGTCTGCATATGTAACACTTTCTCGTTTGTTTCTTTTGTCATGCGTGTCAGTGGTGGTGTAGGGCGTGGGCAGTGTGGGCGTCCGCATACGGCCTCGCAGTGTTATATGCCTCGCGCCACACGCAGCGAAAGATCTCGGTTTGACGCCCTTTTTTGGTCTACAAACTGCAGATCGACTTTAATTTGTATACACTCGGCAATTTTCTTGTCAACAAACTGCAGATCGTTCTTAAATTATAGTATACTTGACGACCTATTATTAAGGCTTCGTGAGTTGAAGATTGGCCACATTAAGTTAAGGTCTTGCACTGTCACTGCATGCGTGCCACAAGCACGCGTGTATTGTAGATTGCTTGGGGTAAGTCACGCGTGCGAGCGACAGAATAAACTAGTAGTAGCTATGAAGTTCACTCTATGTTTTAAATACTATCTTGAATAGTAATGGTTGTGACTCCTATGATAACATCATTAATATATGTTACGAACCGTACATAACATACATAAAGATGCTGTTCTAAAAATAATAAATAAATAGTATTTTCTTATTAATAAGTTATTTATTGTATTACTGAAAACTGCCGTTGAACGTTGGTATATTAATTAGAAATTTACCATAGATCTTACGGATTCATATAAAATCCCTTAATATGAATCCCTAAGATCAATACCGCTATTTTGCGGCTGTTACGAACTAGTCAATATCAGAAGTTACATCGAGAGTAAAAGGTACTCAGACATTAGAACCAGACAAATAGATTTAATTAAACATCTCTAACTATCTCTATTTAGTTACTTCTATGTAACTACAAAATCTCGCAAGTTATAATTAGTTTCGTGAAATGTTTGTGTTAAGATCCGCTATGATTACACTGTATTTATTATGCTAATAACTTTGCCTTCCAATTGATTGCTACAAATTGATAAATTTTATTGTATTTCAAATAATATTAGTTTTGTCATCCAATTTTTAATGACATACTGTAATTACTTAGATCAATATTCGAAACATTCAAATATGTAATTTACATTACAAGTTAACCATATACAGTACATTAAATGTTGTTATATATAACATTTTATATTATTATTTTTTTTTATTTGACTGAAGTAGCAAACGAGCATGCAGTTCACCTGATGGTAAGTGGTCACTGCCGCCCATGGACATCTGTAATCAACTTCATACAGAACATGGGTTCCATCTGAAGTCAATCACAGATGCGTTGCTACTCCCGAGGACTATGATGGTCGCCTCATGTGAAAGTGTGCCGGCAACCACACCCTTCTATCGAAACGCAAGAAATTCTTCACGCTAGAAATAGGTGTGGCGATGGTACTTCCCCGGTCGAACTACACTGGTTCTACCACCTTGGAAAAATGTATATTGTAAATATCTAAGAGACCTCTGAGGTCCCCTGCTGGGATTAAACTTCCCTTAATAATTGGTTTTGCCATGTTTTGTTGGGCTTGGCATGTACATAGGTGACCGCGGTGGGGATTGAATGCTCCTATTCCTTTTTTCCGACAAAAACAACCGGTAAAACCCAAAAACAAGGGATAGCCTTTGTATATTGACCTGTAAAGGCCTTTTCCGATAGATGAAGCTGCAGTGGACTTCAAAAGGTTGATGGATAGACGGACTGAAAATTCGTTTGCTCTTCCTATCATTACATAGTATAAAAGAAAGTCGCTTCGCGCTGTCTGTCCCTATGTATGCTTAGATCTTTAAAACTACGCTACGTATTTTAGGCAGTCTTTTTTAATAGATAGAATGATTAAAGAGAAATGTTTTTATGTATAATACATGTATAATATAGTGGAGAAACACTGATAATTTAAGATTTTTGCCTTTTTGGCGGATGAAGTTCACCGTGTCAGCTAGTACATATTAAATACAGCATACAAGGCTTTAACTTTGCAACAAATGTACGAGATTTCCCAGCGCTTTCAAAAACAGATTTTCCAAAACAATATCAATGGACATTGTTATCGTTGGTAACATTTCGGAAATGGAAGTATATCGGATAAACAAACCCTCATTGTTCGGAAACCAAGAACAATACTCGTAGAGACGTGATTGGCAGGTGGGGAAAATATTCAGGGCAACTCGAATTACCCGAACGATTTGCCCCTTCGCAATTTTGGAACATTTATATATTTTTACTCGTTTACATATGTGGTGGCCGGCTCATTTTATATGAACCGACTATATTGGTCCTCAGAAGCAGCAACGCAGCTGTGATTGACTTCAGGTCACTCAATCAAAAATTTTAAGAAACGTGTGGTACATAAAATTTAATGGTTTTTGAAAATTGAAATTTAATTGCCTTATTCCATTCCCGCCGTTAATTATATATCCTACTAAAGAGCCCGGGTGAACCAGCGGGAAAGGGGTGTGATTTTTGACTTATCTTATACAATACAAAGATGATTTTTTTTTGAAGATTAGTGTAGTTCGACCTAAGAAGTACAACGGCCACACTTATTTCTAGCGTAAAGCATTTCTTGCGTTTCGATGGATGGATGGGTGTGGGTGCCGGGACACTTCTATATGAGGCGACCATCATAGTCTTTGGGAGTAGCAACGCATCTGTGATTGACTTCAGATAGAGCCCTATTCTGTTTGAAGTTGATTACGGATATCCATGAGCGGCAGTGGTCACTTACCATCAGGTGGATGCATGCTCGTTTGCTACTTCAATCAGATAAAAAAAATCATGAAAGGACCGAATCCAGAACCAGATCCATGAAAGAACCGAAGGTACCGTATTTCTCTAAAACTTGCTCAAAATGTAATTTGAAGACAAAAGAATATCGTAAAATATATATGGATTGCATTTGAATGCAGTTAATAATATCCCTACCTAATTACCAGAATCACAGTTTGTAGTTCTACGATACATTACCAACTCAAATAGCTACCTATTACTCTGAATAGCTAATATTCTCATCCATTGACAAAGTACCCTAGTTCACTAACCTGTCCTAGATACAACCTGTTAACAGATTACTATACGCAAAATTGCATAGACTACTAGAAATGTAGAAATGGCAATATATTGGCAAACGGTTAACGGGCCTGCAGTTCACGTAATTATAAGGCCAATAATACAGGTAAATTGAAATTGAATAGCTTGGCTTGAATAATAGGATGATATATACATAGATACTATTAAAGTATAACATGATCCTTTACACGGGAGACGTCCATTCTAGAATTCGAGACATAATCCAGATGAACAGAGAAGACAGATGTACATGCTGGTTTCAAGTTGGATAATATTTTTAAATGGTAATGGATGACAGAAAATAGCAAATTAGAAGAATTATTGTTTGTCTACTATTAATGCCCCCCCCCCCCTATTAATCCCCTGTACTAGTAATCAATTATATCTATAATTGAACCTCCCTTGATATACAACAGGTAACAACTTTCACATAAAGAAATAAAGCGACTATCAAACATTTATAACTGAAATAACTAAATTTAATAATGTACTGACGTTATATTGTTGGTGTACTTAGTGTTACTAACTAGTAGCCAAAATATCGTCATTTTTGAGTCACAATTGCCGAATACTTATATCGGAAATTTGTATATATACGAGTATATTAAAAACGCTTTCTACACTCATAGCCTCACATTATTACATCCAAACCCAGAACAAGAACCTAAATTCATCATTCAGAAACATGTCCTGCCGGGAATCGAACCCAGAGCCCACTGCGTATGTGATCGGTATGGTGACCGCACCGTTACGCAAGCCACGCGGGTCCTCAGATATATTTGAATTTTGATACAGGCATTTCTATAAAGTAGTTTCTCTATGTAAACATTCGTAAGTGATTATTTAGCGGAACATCAAAGTGACCCAGTTTCTATTAAAAGGTATTGTGGTCAACATTTTTTCTGCATATAATAAAATGACCCACGACATTACATTATAAAAGAGGAACGAGCTAAAGAACATAAAGATTTTATTTAAATTTTCAACAACTGCTTGATTTACTGCAAGTAAACATGTACCTACATCACTTGAACATAGTTCAATAAATTTTTAACTGTTTGAGATTTACGTTTTTTGTTTTTATACATATAACATACTTTGGTTTTTACTTTATCTTAATATGATTCGTCAAGTTAGAAAACGATGTGCAGTATCCATTTTTAAAATAAATGTTTCTTGCACCATTTTACCGGAGCGCTATGACAAAGCTCTTCAAGAGAGGTACACAAAGAGCTCTCCTTCGAAGCTGGCGATGCATTGGCGACATCTCTGGTGTTGCAAACGTCCATAGGCGTCGGTAACCACTTTCCATCAGGTGACCCGTCTGTCTTATCGTTTAGTACAATTAAAAAATGTTAAAATCCGTCAACTCGTTTGGGCTGTAGCGCGTGTCAACGAAATGGATGTATAAAGATACATACGTCTGAATAATTTCACCCTTCTTCTGATGCAGTTAGCTAATTAGGAATAATCTCATACTAAAATGTATTATTACACGAATTCTATTAATGATTTAAACTTATAGAAAAAGATATAGAAAGTATTTTATTTAAACCATTTCATTTTATTTATACGTTTAGGTAAAATTATGCGAGTCTATTCATATGTGTTACAATATCTGATGGAGCTAATATTAATACTGCATATTGAAATTCCGGAAGACAATAGTAGGTATATTTCGATGTTATATCACGCACATATTTGTAATTGTACTTGTTTGATTAATATCAGGGTGTGATATGTTGATTAAAACACGTTTTATTGCGTTGTTAGTTTAGATATATTTAGTGTAGTATCCTATTGGGTTTATATAAAAATATACTGACAGTAAAGTTCTCTTTATTTATGTAAATATAAAGAGAACTTTACTGTTTACTTAAATGTTTAGATTCATTCTGTCTCATGTTAATAAAGTAGCGCCACTGACTGTCAATTGTAATGGGTGGATAAGAGAGACATGCAAGTTGTGAGTAGTTCTCTCTTTACGAGTAATCTCTTACCATATTTGGGTTAGGCTTGGAGCATATTCCCTCACGCGTTGCGTTTTTTAAGAGAGGAGGTGTAGAAATTTACTTAGATACCTTACTTAGATTGACCAATAACTAAATGACGAACTCAAACATTTATGTGTGCTCAAAATACAGGTTTGTGTTCACTAACTTAGCAGGAATATCACAATTCATATTTCACTATCGTATGTCCTAAGATATGCAAGAGCTCAAACGAAATTAGTTATATCAGTTTCAGTTTACAGAAGATTTGAGTTGCAGTTCTGTATCAAGTCGCGGTCCTATGATGCTTCTGTCAAGCCGACATAGAGATAAATTCTCTGCTAAGATATTTGATGTGGGATATTTAAAATTTCCCATAATGCATCCGACAAGGTTTAACGATAATGGTAACAACCGGGTCCAACCGCTTAACGTGTCGTCTGAAGTACGGAAGCGCACATATAACGTTATCTCTAGAGGTCACCCATCCAACTGCAGGTCATTGCATTGTATCAGTCCATTCAGTATTTTAGTGACTATATTTAAATTAATTTATGACTAATGAGTATTCAATATTTTAGTGACTATATTTGTATTTTACTATTGATATGTTGAAATCGATATCGGCTTTTTTGTCCGTCCGTAGTTTGACTATGGTAATGTTGACGATTTCAAAATAACTAATATTAACGTATCTTATTCTAAATGCACCACACTTATATTGTTTCCTGTGACAAAAATACAAATTCCCAAATCTACAACAGAAAACTAAATCTATTATTTAGATCTAATCTGGCCCAGGATCGAACCTGGATACCACGGCGCATCAAACCGGTATAACTCGGTCAGGCTCGCAAATCAATATCAAGATATAGATTTCACAGATTTTTAAATGTAAATTTAATTACTCGAAAAATATTTTTACATGAAAATTTCATACATTTCATTCGCAAATAAATCATCACCCACGTTTATTTGCGCCGAATAAACAGTCAACAGAATCGTGATACCAATATTCGTCAATATTTATCTGGTGTAAACAATATTTTGGCTATTTAATTACGGTACCACTAAAAACAAATAATTTTCCAAATGATACATGCCTTCATAGTAAAACATACTTGGTTCGTCGTCAACCCATTACTGTCCCACTGCTGGGCACGGGTCTTCTCTCGGAATGAGAGAGCTTAGGCCATAGTCCACCGCACTGGCCAAGTGAGAATTGGTGGAGTTCACACACCTCCGAGAACTTTTTAACTTTTTTTTTTTTAAAGAACTCTCGGGTGTGTAGGTTTCCTCACGATGTTTTCCTTCACCGAAAAGCAGTGATAATTAAAGTATAATACGCACATAAATCAGTGGTGCGTGCCAGGGTTTGAACCTCTGACCTCCCGATCGAGAGGGCAAGTTTTAACCATTAGGCTATCACTGCTAACATACATTACATAACATACATTACTGCTGATATACTTGGTTAAAGTTGCTTAATTACGTTAACCCATTTCTCTTCCACTGCTGAGCACGAGTCTCCTGTCAGAGAGTTTTATTAAGATTAATCCTAATAAAACTCTTTGAAAGGAGAGTCGTGCTGTACTTGAAAGCATTAGCTCATTGCTAATGTTACATTGTTCAAGGCATACTGCCAAACATTCTACACTTGCAGCCTATGGGCCAAATGTACACGCAGATCCCTCAATATCTTCGGGTTCAGTACAACAACGGGTTTAGGATGCTGTTGGGTCTACCACGCTTCTGCAGTGCATCCGGTATGTTTACTGAGGCTCGAGTAGTATCCGGTATGTTTACGTGTAGCCTCAGTGATGCGGAGGGTGCAAGACAGTACCAACGGTCTCCTGAACACAATGTTAGACCACGTGAACTGATAAGGCACTGGAATACATGCCACATGTTTTACAGATGTGTTGCCGATGACAAGGCACTGGAATACATGCCACATGTTTTACAGAGGATAAGTTAAGTTTAAGAGTTAATGTTCGGAATTTAATTTAATTTTATTACTAACATAGGAAATAAGTATTTTACTAACAATATATGGATCTTGTCTGAAATAAAGCATTATTATTATTATTGCAGATTTTGGTACCGGTACCTTCCAAAGGTATCCGACGCCGTGGGAGCGACGCAGGGTTATGTGGGATTTTTACCGCACTAAAACCCCCCCGGTGGCCGTCCTCGGCGCTGAAAAGGAGGACTCCGGGACCTCGAAACGACTTCAACCGGAATCCTCGAGCGCGCTGCCCCATCGGGCTCCTCCCAGATGGGCGGCTGGGCCCACCGCTCCGTCTAATCTTTACAACGGTATGCGACCATACCGCCGTCCTTCCCGGGATTGCCTGACCGAACGGTTCGAGCTCCCACTCTAGCCGTCTGCAACCCCGGAAGCACCTTTTAGTCGCCTCTTACGACAGGCAGGGGATGCCGTAGCCCTATTCTGACTCGGGGGAGGTACCACCGCGACACCTATTTCTATCGATAACCGGTACTCTAACTTTCATCTGAGGTGTCCATCTTACTCTGCCTGTAGCATCTATAATTGACTTGAGATACCCTCGTTCTGAATAAAGTTGCATTACAGGTATCCATTGGCATCACTGACCACTTACCTTCAGTTGAACTGCAGGCTCGTTTCCTACTTCAATCTTTAGAAAAATCAAGATCTGAATTATTAGGAATCATCACTGCTCAAATTCACAGAAAAATAATGAATAGGGAAATAATGAAATGTAATACAGAACATGAAATTCCAGTTTATTTTTTAGCTTACGGCCCGATTTGTATAATACTTTGTAGTTAATGTGTAGCTAAAGGCTTACTTAACTTATACTTGTTATGAGAGTACTTGCTACTACTTGATCTGTATGTTAATCTTTTAAATCCTTTTATAGATTACTAGCAGTTCTCGCGGTTTCACTCGCGTTTATAATATATATTTATATATAGCCTAAAGCCTTCCTCGATAAATGGTCTATTCAACAAAAAAAAACTTTTCAATTCGAACCAGTAGTTCCTGAGATTAGCGCGTTCAAACAAACAAACAAACTCTTCAGCTTTATAATATTAGTATAGATCATGCAACCATAAAAAATCTGAACGTTTTGGTGAGTAATTAAAAAAAAATAACAAGCAAGCGGTGTAATAATCAGATAAAAAGTGAAATGATTTCGCATGTAGGCACTTCCAAATTATGCGAATCAGCGGGCTAGCTCGCGGATGATTATACCTAAGAAATTGTGTCCCAGGGGCAATTTATTTTGTAATTACCCTCGAGATTAGGAACGTGGATCAAAAAATCGGACTCCATACCTCGCTAATGATTCTTCGGGGAAGCTCGACGTTAGAGCTATGACGTCATTTTTCACGATTTTATATGATAGTGTAATGTTCAGCGAGCAAACTAAAAGATGTTCCATCTAATTTTGATCAATCTTTCAATTTATGAGGATTGTAAATTAAATGATGATGACTATAGGACTGACGATTGTAGAGTCATATTTTCTAGATTTGTATAGTATCAAATAACATAGGTACACACATAACCAATAAAAATACATAACAAAGGAATACATTTTACAGACCATAACAAATCAACTATGCAGTTACTTATCTTATTAACACTTATCGAACACAGAATAAATACTGCGTAGTTTTAAATTGACATAACTTTTTTATTCGTAAACCGATTTACATAAAATAAACACTAAATGTTAAGTGAAGTTTCCTACAACACACAAAATTATATTCAAATTGGATAAGCCGTTTCTGAGATTAGCGTTTTCAAACACACAAACAAACAGACAAACAGACAAACAGACAAACAGACAAACAGAAAAGATTTCTAAAAACCATTATTTTGGGTTCTATATCGTATTAAAGACCTCTAGAAA
The DNA here is from genome assembly GCA_949699795.1 of Spicauda simplicius. Lineage (NCBI taxonomy): Eukaryota > Metazoa > Arthropoda > Insecta > Lepidoptera > Hesperiidae > Spicauda > Spicauda simplicius. Next base: position 4,694,134 of record OX453056.1, on the reverse strand, counting down.
TGGTTTTCACCTAAATTTATTCTATATACAGACAGCGACCTCTTACAGATTTATTATAGTATAGATAACTAGTAAGACCAGTGATAGCCTAATGGTTGAAACTTAGCCTCTCGATCGGGAGGTCCGAGGTTCAAACCCAGGCACGCATCACTGATTTATGTGAGTATTAGAAATTAATTATCACTGCTTTTCGGTGTGTGAAGTCCACCCATTCGCATTTGGCCAACGCGGTGGACTATGGCCTAAAACTCTCTCATTCTGAGAGAAGATCCGTACCCAGCAGTGGGACAATAATGGGTTGAAGCGAGATATAACAAGTAAATCAATCAAAGTAAATTAAGCTATAGTTCGTTAATAATATATTTTGTCTGTTACCAAAAAATAAGAATCAGTATGATAATTGCACACACACACACACTCACACACACACACGCACACTAATTATAATCTAATTTACTACTACTATTTATTTATTTATTTAGTAATACAGGTCTATAACCTAGTACAGGGGCCCTTGCCACTATTTTTAAGAACTGTTTTGAAATGAATAAAGATATTTTTATTTATTTATTTATTTTTATAATGGTCCAATTTCAATCAACGTATGATCAGTACTTATATTAATTTCAGGTTTAATTCAATTCACCTAAATTTTCTCCTGTCGCTGTTTTACGTTTGGTGCCAATTATCAGGATTTCCAGGCCCTTTTTTTACCACATGTGTATCGTTAGTACGAGTTTACGTTTCCTCAAAACAAGTAGGTACTGTTCATATTTTCTCTCATAATTTGGAAGTCACGGGTACCGTGCACATTGCAATCTATGAGTGAAAACAAGAATAATGGTCGTTACGAAACATAATAAAATCGTACTTAGGGTACTGCACACAGGCCTAACTTAACCAGTTTCAAAATTGTTCTCGAGGGGTGATCGCAGTATGTTTTTACACAGGAAGATGCGGATGCCTATTTACTAGAATTCTCCGTTTAACCGGGTCTTTTGACATAAAAAGAGAGAAAGTGGACTGACAGCAGCACAAAAATTGTCACAAAACTTGTCACACACAACTTAGTTCACATTTCTAAACAACATCTAATGTCAGACGTATTGTAGCACCATTGTCATCTGCCCTTAGAAGTTCACTAGTAAAAGCCGCTCCTAAAAGGATTTTGTCGTAACCGACGCGTTTGAGTGTATGTTGGTGACGCTATTAATCACCACCTATATTCACGAGAAGAGTGCTATTCTGGGCCGACACGTTACGGCAAATTGACCTATTTTTATTTGCTTTGTATTCCCCTTTCACATCTATTCTTCATCCTAGTTTCAGTCTGAACAAAGGACTGTAAGCTATTTTTGTATAACAATAATTTAAGGATGTAGGAAATTCTTTAATATTTTAAGAATATCTTTGATGTTTATATCTATATATAGGTTTATATTGAGTGGTAAAATTTTTCCGATGAGGATTGGAACACCACCTCAGCTAAGATTCGGCAAGACATTTTTTGCCTCTTTTTTATATCATTCTCTTTTTGATGTGGAATAAAAAGTTAGCGTCAATCCGTTTCCTCACATTTGACTAAACGGGAGGTTTGTTTGGATACTTTGATAATAATTAATAAACCAAATATGTAAATATATTAATGCTCAATTCCAAGCTGCTTTATCGTATATATAATCAAATATGTATATTATAGTATGCTTCCCGGCTGTTAGGTCTTTATCAACGTTTTGAAATTATTCATTGACATTCTGATTTCAATATGAAGTTTAGTTTATAAGCGTATTCTCATAAAAAACACGTTTCATTGTTTTTGTGATAGAAATAACAAATGAGCATGTAGTACGACTAATGGCAAGGCAATTGGCCATGGGCGTCTAAAATTAACTCATGATAAAATTAGTATACTATATGAGTTTGGTCACAAATCCCCTAGAGGACTTAGTTGGAAGGTTTCGGATAAGGTATTTCATAAGCAAAATCCTCAAATCAATTTCTTCAAATTAGATCGCAACAGTGATTAACCCTGTTATTATGAGGCAGAAATAACTACAGTGTTGTGTGTTTTATTATTTAAGGAGATGATAAAGAATTTGATACAAATATATTTTACATAAACATTTGGATTTAATTAGATGGTCGAGGAAAGAGAAGTCGTGTAAATAAGTTTTGTAGCCTGTGATTAAATTTGATTATGTAATTGATCGTTTTTTTCTATAATTTTAATAGATATCAATAATTCTCTTAAAAGAAAGGAAATAGAGATAAAAAGAGAAATGAATTCTGAATTCGTTTCTCTTTACCCTTAAGACTTTTCGGCCGCTTTTTTAAAGACCGGATATCCGTCACGCTATTGCTTGAATGACTGAATTTAAAATTCAAGCTCTTCTTAATTATGTCTGTAGAGACGTTTGACTATTCAAATGAGTCTTTATTTACTATTAAAACATTCCTATAAAATTGTATGTAAATTTGAAAAATTCACGTGTCGTCAACCCATCATTGTCCCACTGCTGGGCACGGGTCTTCCCTCAGAATGAGAGAGTTTAGGCCATAGTCCACCGCGCTGGCCAAGTGCGAATTGGTGGACTTCACACACCTCCGAAAACTTTTTTTTTTTTTAAGAACTCTCGGGTGTGTAACTCTCGGGTTTCCTCACGATGTTTTCCTTCACCGAAAAGCAGTGATAATTAATGTATAAAACGCACATAAATCAGTGGTGCGTGCCTGGGTTTGAACCTCGGACCTCCCGATTGAGAGGGCAAGTTTCAACCATTGTGCTATCACTGCTCATAAAATTCACGTAGTTGAACAATTTTCATTTTTTTTAATTAAATTAAAAGAGTCTCACGGAAGCTACGCTCCACAGACAAGGTCTATAGATAACAACGCTTCGATTTTAACAAGTAAGTAAACGCTTACTTCTTTTACCTTCTACCTATAAACGGGTCGCTACGTAAATACTACTAAGTAAGTATGCATACACTTTTGAATACATATAGGAGTTTTTATATAAGATTCAAGTAGCAAATGACCATGCAATCTACTTGATGGAAAGTGGCATCTGCAGTACATGGACATCTTTAAGCTACTTTATACAGAAAAAAGGTCCTCTCAAGTCAATCACAGATGCGTTGCTACTTCCGCGGACTAGTCGAAGTGCACTGGTTCCAGCACTTGATAGAACATTTGGCATCTCTCCTGTCGAACCATATGCGTCCTATTCTCTTCAACCCTTTATTGTGCCACTGCTGGGCACGGATCTTCTCTCAGAATGAGACAGTTTAGGCCCTAGTCCGACGCGCTGGCCAAGTGCGAATTTGTGGAATTCAAACACCTCCGAGACCTTTTTTAAAGAACACTAGGGTGAGTAGGTTTTCTCACAATGTTTTACTCTCACCGAAAAGCATGTTTAATTTCTAAGACGCACATAATTTTAGAATAATCAGTGGTGCGTGCCTGAGTTGGAACTTCAAACCTCCCGATCGAAAGGGCAAGTTTAGGCTATCACTGCTTTACTACCTATCTATTTTATGTGTTACTCAAAAAATAAATTGCTTGACGGGACCTTCCTCCACATCACGTATGTTTCAGCTATTGGAAAAGTTGCTTTGTTTAACCGATCGTGAAATTTTCCTGAAATCTCATACTAAGTTACGGAAAACAAGTAACAAATGAAGTTTAAAACACGTAGCCGATCCGTTTATTTATGCAGTATATGCATGAAATTGTAATTGTTTTCGGCTTGAGTTCATTTTGAGGATTTATTCATACTATTCACCCGTCACATCGGTCGAAATTCGACCGTAATAGAAATTAAAAAATTAAACTTCATATAGTCCAAGGTAGTACGAATATTTCTGAAATTCAAATAAAATCTAAAAAATTTCAAGTTATTTTGAACGCTCCCTTTAAAGGTAAACGAGGTCTAGTTAGCTAAGCTGCATTTAAATGCAATAGCGGGTATTTTGATAAAGACACTGACATTTCTGACGTTATGTTTTCATAGTACCTAAGACATTTTATGTATTTGTGACAAATGCACGGTAGTGTGTGTAATGTGTTTTTAGGTGATTTCATGTATAATTCTTAAGAATTACTTGAAAAAAATATTAACATACTGCACTCCTACTCTACGTCCACTATAAACGTGAAAAAATTCATGCTAATCCGTCTGCGGCATATTACTTAAAAATGCTTCACAAGTTTTGCTTCACGTATTAATATATAGACTATCAGAACCAGCGACAGCGTTCGCGAAAAATATAATATTGTCCATCTATTATACTTTTGAGATCTGGACTGAAGTACTGGACTTACCCCTTCGCTCCTTTTTGTTAACAGTCATTTACTATACTAGTTTCATTAAGCTTACGTCAACTTCGGCGATTCTATTAAAAACATACCCCTTCATTTTTATCCCGTTAAGGGGTCAATTTAAAAAAGGAAACATGGTGAAAAATTTCAAGTTACTATTTCCAATAGATTGGCCTGTGTATGTAAATAGTGAAGTCAGTTTTCGTTTTTAATGTAGATTTGTATATAGATGAAAATATATGAAAACAAATACCTTTTTTATTTATTAAATATTTTCATGTGGCGAGTGTGTAAAGGTCCTTAAACTCGAGGTCGTCCGGACGGAAATACGGTCGGGTCGGGGCCGGCCACTTGTTGCCTCTGTTTGGAGACCGTCGCCTTTGTCTCGAAATTGTGAGCGTTTAAGACAATAAAATCCTTGTAGTACTTACAGTATAAAATAGTCGACTGTAAATATTAAATGCCAGGAATTCGTAACCTTTTTGTCACAAATATGTATATTATACGCGTAGACGTTTAAAACAATAAGAACCCTTGTAGTACAACAGTACAAAATAGTACATATTAAATGCCAGAGATTCGTAACCTTTTTATTACAAATATAAAAGGTGTATTATACAAGTGGTCGTTTAAAACAATAAAATCTTACTTACTGTACTCTACTACTACTACTACTACTACTCTACTACTACTACCGTAATCTATTTACCGTACCAAAAAGTCGACTCTACGCATTAAAAGCCAGACATTCGTTATATTTTTATCACAAAATGTATTATGTATGTATTATATGGGTAGAAGCTTAAAACAATAAAATCGTTGTTGTACTTACAGTAAAAATAGCCGACTGAACACATTACAGGTCAGATATTCGTAACCTTTTTATTACAAAAATGTGTATTATATGCGTAGTCGCTTAAAATAATAAAATCCTTGTAGTACTTACAGTACAAAACTGTCGACTCAACACATTAAAGGCCAGAGATTCGTAATCGTTTTATCACAAATATATGTATTACACGCGTGGTCGTTTGCAACAATACAATCTTGCAGTATTTACAGTACAAAATAGTCGACATTAAAGGCCAGAGATTCGTAAAGTTAGTAAATATATTTTCCATACTCGTATAACCTCTTAACATTATTTTTGTCTCATGCCTATCTTTTTTATTTTCCATAACATTAATCGATTATTTATTCTACTGTAATACAATTTTATTTATAAGAATTCATGTTATTTTCTCTATACTAAAAACATGCCATAATATACTTCTAATCTATATTACAATATCTAGTAAATTCATTATGTTTACGACGTGGACATATTATCTTACATAACGACCACTAAACTCCCTTACGGCAACTTATTTGGCGCTGTCACTCCACAATACTACACAATGTTAATATGTACATAGGAGGAACTAGCTCGTCCCTGTAGCCTCGGGGTCAGAATAGGGCTACGGTATCCCCTGCCTGTCGTAAGAGGCGACTAAAAGGGGCTTCCGGGGTTGCAGACGGCTAGAGTGGGAGCTCGAACCGTTCGGTCAGGCAATCCCGAGAAGGACGGCGGTATGTGTGGTCGCATACCGTTGTAAAGATTAGACGGAGCGGTGGGCCCAGCCGCCCATCTGGGAGGAGCCCGATGGGGCAGCGCGCTCGAGGATTCCGGTTGAAGTCGTTTCGAGATCCCGGAGTCCTCCTTTTCAGCGCCGAGGACGGCCACCGGGGGGGTTTTAGTGCGGTAAAAATCCCACATAACCCTGCGTCGCTCCCACGGCTTTGGAAGGTTTCCCCCTCGAAAATAAAAAAAAAGGGAGGAACTAGCTATTGCCCGCGACTTCTCTCACGTAAGCTGTTATACAACATATTATAAATATTTACTATTTATTCCTATTCAGTAAATATCAAAAAATCCTTTCTTGGTTTTAATATTTTTAGTAAGTATTCACGTAATAAACTTATCTGATTATCATAATTTATTGTTGAAGTGAAACTTCTTTATCGGGGTTGGAAAAAAATTTGTGTAATATTTTTTTGTTACGCGCCATCTTTTTCTTTTACTCGCCATCTTTTTCTGTTACGCGCCATTTTTTTTCCGTTACGCGCCATCTTTTTCTTATCCCTACCACGCGTGATATTAGATGGATTATTATAGATTAGATTATTAGATAAAGTTTAATAAAAGCCTTTTATTAAACTTTATCTAATTTAACTTTATTTAACCAATTTCTGTAAAGTTGCATATAGTAAATTATTTTTTGAAAAACAACGTCATAAAGAAGTTTCACTTCTTACGTGTGTACGCTAGTACACGCACACATTTTTTTGTTCTAGCTTTTAAGTATATTTACTTTGAGTATACGAGTATATCTTATATATTTAAGTAACCAAACGTTTTACGTTTGATCGGAACAAGTCCGTGATTCTTTGCTCACGTTTTCATCATGTAAATATTTGCGTAAGGATACAGTTAGTAATGAGTGTCGTGATATGGAACCTAAAAAAAAACGAACTAGACGTAGATAGGTTAATTTACCACTAGTGATTGTCAACGGTTTCTCCCCGATACCGCAGTTTGACCGCGACTACGATCTATGCAACTGGGTCGAAATATCGGCAGAAAGGAAATTCAGAAATAAATAACGTGAGTACCCGTTAATCTGTGTGTCTAAATAGCTTTCTCAGTGGTTTCCCGCAAAGTCCATGGGTAGCAGTGGCCACTTGCCATTAGATAAACTGTACATTCATTTGCTACCTCTATTTTTAAAAGGGTTATCTCTCGTCAACCCATTATTGTCCCACTGCTGGGCACGGGTCTTCTCTCATAATGAGAGAGTTTAGGCCATAGTCCACCGCGCTGGCCAAGTGCGAATTGGGGGACTACGAATTGGTGGAAAAGGGTTGTACTGTACCTTAATTACATCTGTTTATTTTTAAATCAATTAATTGTTTCAAGGGAGTCGAAGTCATTCTAAACGTCTGTTATTTAAAAATTCTACGTTTAGTTTTTGTAGCTTAAATATTTCCTTGAATTCTATAGTAATGAATTGAACGGACACTAGTTTACTATTTTTAAGTATCAGTAACAAAATGCTTACTAGTTGACCTATTTTCTAAGAGGCATCCCGTAAATGAACATTTAAGAGTCTTTAGTCACCCGTCGCAACGGTCTAAATTCGACCGTAATTTAAATTAATAAACTAAAATTCATATTGTCCAAAGTAGCACCAATATTAGTCTAATTTAAATAAATTGTAATAATTTTCAAGTTGTTTTGAACGCACCCGTTAAAGGTAAAAATAAGTTTATTAAATACAGCTTAGTTAGCTGTATTTAAAAGCAATAGCGGGTATTTTGACAAAAACATTTGACATTTTTGACGTTATATGTTTTCACAGTAAGACATCGAATGTTCTATTTCGTTTATTATGTTTGTGTTTGTGTCAAATGTAAGGCAGTGAGCGTAATGTGTATTTAGTTGATTTTATGTATGTTTTATGCATTATTTAAAAATGCATTACACAATCCTTATCCACATCAACTACTAGTCCTCTGCCTACGGCAAGTATCTTAAAAAAAGTTGTTGCTTCACGTATTAATATATAGATTCTGTACATTAAAGATTTATTTTACGTCTATAGAAATATATTGAATGGACGCTAGTATACTATTTTCAAGTATAACAAAATGTTTACTAAATGACCTATTTTGTAAGGATCATCCTGTAAATGCCGGAAATAATTGTTATCGTACGTCTTGAATCCCGAAGTTACACGATACGCCGGCCATGACCTGCTTTCAACACAAACCCATAGACTTACAGTTTGAAGTTATATAGAGTATAGTATATCACTTCATAAGTGACAAGTAATAAGTACATAGAACTTTCAAGAAAATAGTAGTACTGTTAAAGCTTGTAAAAGAAAACATCTTATTTGGCAATGTAAGTAATCAACTACATATAACTTCCTAGAAGATAGTACTGAAGAAAACAGCGGGAAACCGTTGGATTCAGAGGGCACAGGACCGGTTGGATTGTCCATTTAGGGTAGTGTTGCCCAAATGCAAGAACAAGACGAGACTTAGCCAGTCTTGGTCTTGGTCTTGCGCCAATACACCTGATCTTGGTCTTGGTCTTGGTCTTGCGCTCCCAGTCTTGGTCTTGGTCTTGGTCTTGCAGCAAGAGTCTTGCAAGTCTTGCAATTACCTATTAGTCTATTACTATTTATTAAAGTTTACTTTAAATCTTAGAAAAACGTATTAGATTTGGAACATTGTGAGCTTGAATTAACATAGCCATAGTAAAGATCAAGCAGATTAATAAATAACTGAAGATTTGATAAGAAATTCGAAAAATCAACTAACCTATATGTCGATGTCGTTTTCCATGGAAGTAACTGTTTCTTAATAAACATTTATGATTTATAAGCTTACATTTGCTAAAACATGTAAAAAAACAAATTAATTACAATAACTTGACTGTATTTTAAAGAACAATACTTATCTGTCTAGAAAGAGATTGAACCCTCAACTTATAAGAAATTTAATAAAAGAGTTTTACGATTTATCATTTATTTGAATAAAAAATTATTAAAGTGCCGATGGTTAAAACATAACTATGCATGCACTCAGTTTGATTTTAATAGATATTTTTTTATTCGCTATGTTTATGGTATTAGTCGTAATGCGCATAGGTCCAGTTTTTCATATTCTTTGATACAGTTTTTTGCGTCTCATAGAATTCCTAAGCGTACCTACCTATACACCGAACTGTTACACCTAACTACTCAGTGAAATAGCGCTAAGTCCTAGCTGCAAGACGCAAGAGTCTTGCAGGCTATGTCTTGTTCTTGCTCAAGTCTTGCACGGTCAGTCTTGGTCTTGGTCTTGCTAAAAATACGCGGTCTTGTTCTTAGTCTTGGTCTTGCAAAAACGCAAGAACAAGACCAAGACTGCAAGACCAAGACTGAATTTGGGCAACACTAATTTAGGGGAGGCCTACGTTCAGCAGTGGACATCAAAAGGCTGATGGACGGATGAAGAGAACTGTAAAGTAAAAGCTTAGAAAAGAAAAAAATATTTGGTAAAGAAAGACTTATTACTTTTTGTCGCTCGTTTACCTACAATGCAAATACCAATCTTTTATTCAATTCCTTGATTGGTGCTTATGTGAAAGTCAAAGCATTAACTTATATATTAAAAAAACATAAGAGCAGGCTGCTAATTACAGTGTTATCTATCTAATTACAATGTTCAATGTAATAGACAAACTTAATTGTCGCTTCTCAGATTCAAAACCTTTTGCAATTAAATAAATTTTGGAAGATATTCTACGAGTCTGCTAAAATTGATGCAGATAAACATATCCCATCATGCTTAAATTGTCGTAGGATAATTTTAGCATGATGCGATATATTTATCTTCTTCCCACCTCACAAATCTGAAGACAAATATATCATAAATCATCTATTTTTAAAAAACTGGAACACGGGTTTATTTTTGTCACAAAATGGAATACAGAATTATCTGTTTAGAGCCTTGGCTCCGTTAGCGATTTTGACCCGTTTTTTCTTCGAGCAAGTCGTTATCCTTATAACAAGAGATTGAGGTATGTCTCGGTTGCCTTTTTTATGTGATTGAAGTAGCAAACGAGTTTGCAGTCCACCTGATGATAAGTGGTCACTGCCGCCCGTGGACATCTGTAATCAACTACATACAGAACATGGGTTCCATCTGAAGTCAATCACATATGCGTAGCAACGCATATCAACCATTATAGTCCTCGGGGGTAGCTACCCCCGAGGACTATAATGGTTGATATGGTTGCCTCATGTAAAAGTGAGCCGGCAACCACACCCTCCTATCGAAACGCAAGAAATGCTTCACGCTAGAAATAGGTGTGACGGTGGTACTTCCCCGGCCGAACTACATTGGTTCTACCACCATGAATTAACCTTATAACAAGAGATTGACGTCTGTCTCGGTTGCCTTAAGTGTTTATCTAAAAATATAAACCGGAAATAATTATAACGTACGAGTACATAGTACGTTATTAGTATACCGACGACCCGCGTGACGGTGCGGTTAACATACCGGTTTGACACAGTGGGTTCCGGGTTCGATTCTCGGTCAGACATGTATCTGAATGATGAGTTAAGATTATTTTTCAGTTTGTATATCCGTCTTTATATATGTCTATGGCACCTACGACACAGAAGAAAATCTTACCGTGGGTTATGAGTGTAGAAAGCGTGTTAAGTTTTTTTTTTTGTATTCTATCGGATACGGATCGGTTATAACAATAGCTCTGGAGTACGTTACAACATAAAGTAATTTTGTCTTTACCAATATATCAGCATATCTTCTATACTAATATTATAAAGAGGTAAAGTTTGTACGTTTGTATGTTTGTTAGAGGTAAACTGGATCTCATGAATAGCTTTTGAAATTATCCTAATAGAAAGTTACTTTATTCCAGAGTAACAAGGGCTATATATTACTCCGCAAAATGAAAAAAATCGTAGTAGTCGAAGTGTGAAGTACAATCAACCCCAGGTTAGATTAGTTTTTAATGAGATTGGCTATACATTCTTACACTGAAATCCTTCAGAAAATTGGGTTCCCCTAACACACATTTCTAAATACAACAGCGTGTCAGCAAACAGAACTTTGCAAGAACCAATGTTAGAAGTTTAGTAAAGTTAACAAATTTCATCCTATTTCTTGGTCAATGTGATTTTTAAGTTCTAAAAGCTCGTGAAAGTCACCGGCAGTCACGACTAGAACACTAATCAGGCGGATTTTAAGTTTTCTTTAATTAAAATCCATGTACACAGTCAACCTTATTTTGCTTTATTTTTTATATTTTTTTATTTATGTTTCATTTTCAAAATCCGATCAAAGCCGCAAATCACAACTAGTATTAAATAAAATGTAATGTATAATACCAAAATGGTGCAAATACATTCCTTTGTCACCGCCTACGACATCCACAGTAAGAGAGGCGGTGATGCTATTCAAACCAGACACCACATAGCATGTTCGCATCAACCCATTATTGCTGGGCACGGGTCTTCTCCCAGAATGAGAGTGTTTAGGCCATAGACCACCGCGCTGGCCAAGTGCGAATTGGTGGACTTCACACACCTCCGAGAACTTTTTTTTTAAGATCTCTCGGGTGTGTAGGTTTTCTCACGATGTTTTCCTTCACCGAAAAGCAGTGATAATAAATTTCTAATACGCACATAAATCATTGGTGCGTGCCTGGGTTTGAACCTCGGACCTCCCGATCGAGAGGGCAACTTTCAACCATTAGGCTATCACTGCTCTCATGCATAGCATGTTACTTACACATAATCTAAAAGCCTTAGTTTGTTTTTGTGCTTGTGGTTTTGTTTACGAATTTTTGTTTTCATTTTCTTTTCATATAGTTGACGGCGCTTCCATAAACCATAAAGTGGATAAAACGCGGTCATTTTGGTTTACCCACTTTGACGCAACTCCAGCCGCTAGCGCGCAGAGTGCGCGAAAATTGGTTTGGCGGGAAATGAATTAAGGTGAGCATTCTAGTTACAACGGTCGGACCGACTGTCGAACCGACAACGGCAACGATAGTTGAAGTTGAATACTTCAAGGATGCGACATGACCTTGGTCGTACAGTTCGCCTTAGGACCATGCTATTCACGATCGAACTTGTCGTATACGACCGTAGTTCGTGCGACAATCCGTGCGACCGTCCTAACGTGAATGCCCACCTTTAAAGAGGTGTATCGCGCAGGTGCATTACGTGTTCGGTGGAGTGTTAGTGATTTTGTGCTGTCCCTTGATTTTTATGCGTTTAGTTAAACTATTGTTAATTAATAGAATATAACATTGTTAATTACGCACAGATTACTTTTTATTCTCCTCGCACGATTAACCTACGCCTACGTACGTAACATGATATGAAGTCGCAGACAAATAATTATAAACACACTGGTAAAGACCCTGTAGATATTCTCGTAGATAATTGTAAATATTATTTAATGTTATTGAACTACAAAATAAAAGTCACTGTCATGTTTTTAATCTAACCTTTGAAGACTGGCTTTACGAAACAACCAACAATAACACGATACAAATCAGCTTACATGTAGTGGTAAGCCTTAAGTGCAATCGCTAAGGTTGTGATCACAGCGCTAAAAGGAATAACAAATTCTAAGGCAGTTGTCCCACCGACAGCGAGGAAACGACTAACTATCGGCTATGTTCTTGCTCAAAAAACGTACAACACATATAAATTCCGTGTAAACAAAAGAGAAGCATATACAAATAGTTGATTGCTGAATGTCATACTGTCGGCGAGGATTCACAGCTTATCGCTTCTCGAGAAGTGCTATGAAACATGACGCTCGCTCAGCGATCAGAACTCACGCCGAAAGAGCAACCAGCGGTCATTTCTCTACAGGGCTTAGCCGCCGCGAGTGACACGAATAATCGCTCAACTCACTTGCACAGTCGCTTATAGCCAAGCTACATAATTATTGGAACTATTCACTTGCTCTCCGCTGCTCGCCGACTTGTTTCTATTTTAGCTCTACTCGCTACTCGTTTATCGTTTCTGTTAGTACAACTGCCAAAGCTCTACGCTCCACAAATCGCTGTGAAGATCGATACCCACGCCAAAGGCTGATTCTGTAAGCTTTATCTGTTACCAAAATAATTTCATTAGTACAGCATGCATGATAATTAATACTGTCTTATTTTATCTTATATATATTACCTATATAAAAACGTGCGGCACTCGGGGACTGCCGCGGTTAAGTTATTGCATAGCATTTTAGGTATTTATTTATTTATACAGTATTTTTTTCTTTGATATTAATTCAAGTTTTTCTTTGATACTATATACTTTCTCACTAACAGCTGCTTACACATTCATTCGATTGCCGAGTAGCGGGTTTCGTACTGTCGTACCATATACTTACACGTTAAGCCAACGCTCGGCCGCGTTTCATGGTGGCGGAGTCGGGAGTGTTTTTCGTTACGGAATTTCTTTATTCGGTCGCCATGCTTAAAGCCCTCGATAATAGAATCGTAAACTATGCATTTGATCATGTGATAATCTTTGGCAAAGCTGATATGCCCACGAAAGTTTATATATTTAATTAATAAAAAAGTTTGTGATGATGTGTGTGTTTGTTACTAGTTTACGCGTAAACTACCAGTTAAATTGCGCTATTTGGCATACATTATGACCTAGATAAACGCATAGGATACTCATTGTCATGGTAATCGTGAGCGAGCGGAGTCGTGGGATAACCACTAGGTTATACATACCTGGCTTCCTAATCTGTTGGTAATTGCACTATCGGTAATAAATCAGGTAATTTTGGGATATAATCGGCAGTAACGTGTAAATTTCGCTACCTTTTTTTAGGTGCCTAACCTAGGTATAAACCTAGTAGTATACATTTGACGAGCTTTTTGTGTCGCAAATTTAAATTCTTTTAGATTAGCTTTTTACTGCAGTTTAACAGAAATGTGTATATATAAAAACATGCGAATATTTGTTAAACAAAGTTACAATGTTTAAGGCGGAGTAAAATTTCTTTCCTCCCAAGTCTCAGGCGTAACCATATTGAAAAGGTTAGGAACCACTTACCTAGTACGAAAGATTAAGTTTAAGTTATAGCATAAGTTAGTTTAGTTAGTTTTAGTTTTAGCATAAGTTTTAAATCAGTGTTATTTATTTTGTATATTTTTGTAAGCCGGTCGAAGTAGACTGACCGAGAGGGAACCACACCTAAACGCAAAACAATTGGTGTCGTTTTTGTGAAAGGTCGAAGAATCCGATTGACTTACGTATGAGGTGACCTTAATCCTAGTGAGTATCAACGCATCTGTGATTAGAAGGTAGAGAAGGTACATAGTAGTTGCTCTATATACCTATATTGTATTGTACTACAGATGACCATGCGGCAGCGACCACTTACCATCAGATACAAAAACAATACAAGCAGTAACAAATACCGTACGGTATATACCGTACGGTATTTGCTACTGCTTTATCGTAAATAAAAATGGGCTTCTTAATAATGTATCTTTTAGCTATGAATTTATGTTACAAATTATATAAAATTAAATGCTTTTATAAATGCATTTATTGTGTAATGATTTATACCTAAATGGATGTTTTATCAAACCTTACTAACTTCTATTACTAAATTAAAGTGGCGATGTCCTTTACTTTATTCTACTAGAGTAATGCGAATGCGAGCTTTTGTTTTTTTCAATAGTCACTTCAAAATTATGAAAAGGGGCTGGAAGAAGTACATTTGGTGACCTTTTTTTCAACCGACTTCCAAAAAGGAGGAGGTTCACATTTCAACTGTTTTTTTTTAAATATTTGTTACCTGATTACTTACTACCACGTTTAGGCAAAAGGAGTACAGGTCGCCCCCCTACCAGGTGGACCGATGCCCTGAAGAAGACAGCGGGAAACCGTTGGATTCAGAGGGCACAGGACCGGTTGGTGTGGCGCCATTTAGGGGAGGCCTATGTCCGGCTGTGGACATCAAAGGGCTGATCGATGGATTACTCCGGACTGGGTGAACCGATTTGGATGATTTACATAGTTCTGAGATCTCTCATATAGGACATATAGGACATAGTTTCGTCACCGTCATCCAGCGAAATATGTTGAGCGCCGACTTCGGGACTATGCACAAAGTACTGAGTATGTTCTAAACCAAAATTAATTTAAATTGTTTTTTGCTTTTTTGTGACATGTAAGTCGATAGATATTTTTATTTTTTCAAAAGTTTTTATTGTCGTCAAACCGCAGTTCGTCTTAAATTTGTACAGATTTGGCGACATTTTTTGCAGTTATATATTCGCAACACATTCTCATAATCCTTGCGAATACGAATGTTCATCACATCAATACTTTCCACTCATTATCTAAAGAGTAATAGAGAAAGATAGAAACACGCCGCCATTTTGTATAACATTATTTAGTGAAACAGTTTATACTTGTTTATAGGTGTCATTGAAAACCACTTAAGAATAAGTTCAGCTAAAGTGTAGTCTTAAGACCAAGTCTCTAGAGTTTTCACTCATTTATCTCCTCTAACGGTTTGTTTGCTCGGCAACAAAGAAAATACATCGTAATTGATCAAGTAACACAATTAGGTGCGGAACACTGTATAGACATTGTGGTCTTGAAACTGTTGACCTTAAGAATATTAACCGACTGTGTCAAAAGCGTAATGTTTCTAGAACGTAAGTATGTTGGTATGTATGTATGTATATAAAGAAAATATATCGTAATTGATCAAGTAACACAATTAGGTGCGGAACACTGTATAGACATTGTGGTACTGAAACTGTTGACCTTAAGAATATTAACCGACTGTGTCAAAAGCGTTATGTTTTTAAAGCGTAAGTAAGTATGTTGGTATGTATAGAATAAATATAGTAATAAGAAAAAAAGACAAACCCGCTGAGTTTCTTGCCGGATCTTCTCAGTTGAGGTCGTATTCCGATCCGGTGGTAGTGTAAGAAAAAAAAATGTAACTGACAATTTGTAAGTGCCCCCGCAGGCCTATACAAAATAAAGACATTTCATTTCATTTTTGTATGTAAGTATGTCCATTTCTACGCCACGCGCTACAGTTGAAATGGCTTGATGGACGTCTATATATTAATACGTGAAGCAAATTTTGTGATTAGTTTTTAAGATACTTGCCACAGATGGAGGAGTATGAAATTATGCACGGTTATAGTTGAAATAGAGGATTGCGCAATGCCAATATTTTTTTAAATAATGCATAAAACATACATAAATTCAACTAAAAATACATTACACTCACTACCACGCATTTGACACAAACACATACGTAATAAACGAAATAGAACATTCAATGTCTTACTATGAAAACACATAACGTCAAAACTATTGCTTATAAAATTTATAAATGCAGCTTAGTTAATAAACCACTTTTTACCTTTAACGGTTCAAAATAACTTGAAAATTTACAATTTATTTAAATAAGAGAAATGGAGCTAACTTTCATTACCATGTAAAAAAATCATGATTGTAATTATATAAAAAAAATGGATATAAATAAGAAAAAAGACAAACCCGCTGAGTTTCTTGCCGGATCTTCTCAGTGGAGGTCGTTTTCCGATCCGGTGGTAGTGTAAGAAAAAAAAATGTAACTGACAATTTGTAAGTGCCCCCATAGGCCTATACAAAATAAAGACATTTCATTTCATTTCATTGATGCTACTTTGGACAATATGAAGTTTAGTTTTGTAATTTAAATTACGGTCGAATTTCGAACGTTGCGACGTGTGACTAGATTTTATTCGAATCTACGCAGGTTGCAAAATGGTTTAAGCTATTTAAAATATAATATTATATCATTATGGGTATAAAATGAAAGCTATCATAGCAATCAAATGATAGACTATTACGAAAAAAATATTTTAATACTTATTATTATTATATTTATATTTGTTTATATTTTGTTAATTTAAATTGTAATTAATGTAATCATGTATATAATATGTATATAATAAAGAGATCCCACACTTTGATGTTGCTTGAATTAAATAAATTATAAAAAAATAGTTCTGCAGGTTACGCCTTGCCAAAACCTAATAATAACTACACTTTCTTAACAACTATAAAAAATGCAAAGCGGTCAAATTGATTCCCGATAGATCTGATAGATTAAGGACTTGCGGTTCCTATTCAATGTATTTCTGGAAGCTCCTGGAAGGTGACGTAGTTACGACTAATGAGAGTGTACTCCAGAGAATTGTTGGAATATTCCAGGTTCCCTACACCCACGTGTTTCGTTGCAAAACTGCACTAACTATGCGAGGTTAAGCGTAATATTTATGAGCTGAATATTTCAACGCTTAAAACCGGATTTTCTACTTGATAAAATTCGAGGTAACTCAAAATTCCGATGGCGGTGAAATGAAATGAAATGAAATGTCTTTATTTTGCATAGGCCTTCGGGGGCGCTTACAAATTGTCAGTTACATATATATTTTTACACTACCACCGGATCGGAACACGACCTCAACTGAGATAATCCGGCAAGAAACTCAGTGGGTGCCGGTTGAAATAACTGTACGCGGTCACTGAAATCCGTGATATAACCAGACTTCAACAAGTGCTACAGGTATGCGAAGCGGTGATCAAATTCGTGTAAAATATTTATTATTCATATATAATAAATATTTTATACGAATATTTATTATATATGAATTATTTTCGGCTTCGGAATGTTTTTATTATAAAAACATTCCGAAGCCGAAAATCGTACATCAACTTCGTACATATTGTTTACTAAAAACAATCATATGTCATACACGTACACTGACTGCTTTGAGGATAATTGGCAAAACAACGTTGGTGATTCGGATGTTTAATACTAAATAAGAATATTTCTGAATAGATCTTACTAACTAATAATCTATAGCGTGAAAGTAAGAATGTTTTTTCAAATAACTCTGTGAGATGTGTATATTTCCTCACGATGGTTTCCTACACCATAACACACTTGTAATTAATTTCTAATACGCACATCATTATTAGAAAAGTCGATTACTAATATAAATATAAAAAATCAAATAGTTTTGTTGTCTATTTTAAATTACTCTTTCTGTATTCTATAGCTTATAAATGCTCGGAAGGGTTTCCTATATAGTGGATGCCATGAACAAACAGACAAGTAATAAAGCACACATACTCAGAGTCAAGATTTAAATTCAACTCGATGTTTTTATAACCCGGAATCAAACCGGAAATCTTTTAGATTGCAGGCCGGTATGGTGACCACTAAACCACATCTTTGTTCACATATTTTACAACATTAAACCGTTTAACGTTTTACACTAACACCGGATCGGAACACGACCTCAACTGAGAAGATCCGGCAAGAAACTCAGTGGGTTGTCTTTTTTCTTTGTATATTTTTAAATGGGTAAGAAAAGTTAGCTCCAGTATCCTGCCCTACAAAGTATGGTATATACTGGAGCTAACTTCAAGTCATCAAATACGCAATAACTACTCGCGTTTACTACAGTAAATAATTAGTTATTTATGACTATATCGACCTAATTGCCGCTAGATTCAATTTATCAGCAAAATTGAACTCATTGCGAGAAAATCAGCAAATCGATAGGGTCTCTCTCGAGATGCGGTGCCTAGATGTGATGTTAATTATTAATACACAAGCTCTAAAGTGAAGTTATCTAAGTAAATTAAATTGAAGTATCTGTTTGTAATATCAAGATAACATCTTTAGGAAATGCCTATGAAAGAGCATACGGTAGGTACCTATAACAAAAAAGGAATATTTGGTGTGTCTATCGGTATCGGTAATCTTCGAAGTACCTGGACCGACTTAAACAGGACTTTCATTTGGAGATAGCTGATATTATAAGGCGGGATTATGGCTACATTTATCGATAAAAATGCTTTTGATTCTGCGCAAAAAAAGCTATGATCAACAAAACCGCGTACCCTCCACGATAATATCAGTTGCTAACTAGACATTAAACCCAGCTTTTACTTACAGCTTACTGATTTCGACTATATATATGTCATGTTGCATTTGCAAACGAGTGAAGTGGCGGGGAGCAGGTAGTATAGTAATATAATAACGTGATCCTATTAAATTACTTTATAGAAAAACTAAGATTGCTGCTTCCATCGTCAGCGGTAAAAAAGATACAAAAAAACTCTTAATTAAATAAAGACATTAGCGACTTTTCTAATATTACAAATGTTCATAGATGACAGCCCCTGTTTTTAATCAGCTAACTTGTCTTCTTAATGACTATAAGTAAGTTTAAGCAGAAGATTGAACGGTCTTAGCGGATATATATTTCGAGTGGGATGTACTACCACCATACATATTTCAACGTGGAGCAATTTATATAAGTATGTGTATAAGTGACGTAAATAAGTGCTGGTTTATATCTAAGTACCACGAGTACCACAGTAATGAGAATTATATCTTAATTTATGTCACAAACTACGTATGTACAGTACTTCAACGAAATCCGACCGTTAGTTTTTGCGTCAAACATTTCACATTTATATTATTAATAGGATTTGTGAGACGCATCGAATAAGTCGTGCCAGTATATAGAGAATTCCGAATCCTTCCTTTAATTTAATACTTTACCGAATTGAATTGAAATACAGTCATTTGAAAGCTTTTTCCTTTTAGCGCGTGTAGGCATTTTGAACATTGTATGAGTCCCATCAAATTCTATCAATCAATTTAGCTGACAACCTCCGGCGAACACTAATGTGAGTAGGAAAAGAAATATTTATATCTCTTCATCGGGACCTAATCGAATACATCTGCATTAGATTAAAAAAGATGAGAGAGATATCTAGTAATCTTTAATTTGTACAACATGAGAAAAAATACCTTTGACACTGTAATAGCCACAGTTCCGAAGAAACCATTCTCAATCATTAGATTAGTTATTTAAAGCGAATTTGCATTGGATTTAAAAAGGTGAGGGGAATATCTTGTAATTTTTAATTAATTTGTGCATCATGGGAGAAAGAAACGTTTGACATTGCAATATACCCAGTGCCGTAAAAACCGTCCTCAATCATTAGAATAGTTCCTTAGATCATATTTGCATTACATTTCAAAAGATGAGGGGAATATCTTGTAATTTTTAATTAATTTGTGCATCATGGGAGAAAGAAACGTTTGACATTGCAATATACCCAGTGCCGTAGAAAGCGTCCTCAATTATTAGAATAGTTCCTTAGAGCATATTTGCATTAAATTTCAATAGATGAGGGGAATATCTTGTAATTTTTTATTTGTACATTATTGGAGAAAGAAACGTTTGACATTGCAATATACCCAGTGCCGTAGAAACCGTCCTCAATCATTAGAATGGTTCCTTAGAGCATATTTGCTCACATTTCAAAAGATGAGGGGAATATCTTGTAATTTTTTATTTGTACATTATTGGAGAAAGAAACGTTTGACATTGTAATATACCCAGTGCCGTAGAAACCGACCTCAATCATTAGAATAGTTCCTTAGAGCATATTTGCATTACATTTCAAAAGATGAGGGGAATATCTTGTAATCTTTAATTTGTGCATCATGGAAGAAAGAAACGTTTGATATTGCAATAATCCCAGTTCCGCAGAAACCGTCCTCAATCATTAGATTAGTTTTTTAAAGCGAATTTTCATTAAATTTCAAAAGATGAGGGGAATATCTTGTAATCTTTAATCTGTGTATCATAGTAGAAAGATACTTTTGACATTGCAATAACCCCAGTTCTGCAGAAACCCTCCTCAATCATTAGATTAGTTTTTTAAAGCGAATTTGCATTGGATTTCAAAAGATGAGGGGAATATCTTGTAATCTTTAATCTGTGCATCATAGTAGAAAGAAACGTTTGACATTGCAATATACCCAGTGCCGTAGAAACCGTCCTCAATCATTAGAATAGTTTTTAAAAGCGAATTTGCATTGGATTTCAAAAGATGAGGGGAATATCTTGTAATCTTTAATCTGTGCATCATGGTAGAAAGAAACTTTTGACATTGCAATAACCCCAGTTCCGCAGAAACCGTCCTCAATCATTAGATTAGTTTTTTAAAGCAAATTTGCATTGGATTTCAAGACATGAGGGGAATATCTTGTAATCTTTAATTTGTGCATCATGGGAGAAAGAAACGTTTGATATTGCAATAACCCCAGTTCTGCAGAAACCCTACTCAATCATTAGAATAGTTTCTTAGAGCGAATTTATTTACTACGTCTGGGATTTTTCTTGAAAGTCCTATTTTTCAACTGTAAAGGGGCGTCTCGGAGTTCTACGTACTTACTTTAAGAAGTACGGGAAAGGTGTCGAGCGAATTTTCCATGCGTAAAAAATGAGTGGACTAAGATTATTTTTTTTTTCTATTTTTATCACACCAACAGCTTAAACAAAACTCAGAACTATAACATTTTACATACAACTTTTAATTTTTAAATACAACTAGTCTATGTATGTAACCCAATTATAGGCGTGTACAGTTTACATAAAAGACGTGTTATTTTTATTTTTATTAATTATATGCTGACAGATATTTGTGTTGTACTCAAAAAATATGAAATACAAGGACATTAACTGTACATTAGTAAATTTGTTAGCTTTTTTTCAAAGCAAGCCTTGTGTCATGAAAGATGTCAATGTCTTCCTCTAATGCACATACCTGGTTGTATTCATCACAAATTCTTGGTAGGGTCGAATATTTAGAAAGGTTAGTTTTACTTAGGGGGATATGAAATATTTAAGTGGTTTATTAGTTCGTTTAATTTTAACGCAGATTATATAATCTATGTATCTATAATCTAGACTCGTGCGCGAAAGATTTCGTATCATTATGTGTAAAAACAGCATAAATATTACGATTATTGAACGACGTCCTCTTAAACATTTGTTTTATTCCGTTTTTAGTGTTTGTTTACTAATTTGTTATAGCGGCAACAGAAATACATCATATTTATGTGAAAATATCAACTGTCCAGAAATCACGATTCATAAAATACAGTCTGGTTCCACAGATAGAGGGACAAACAGACAGCGGAGTCTTAATAATAGGATTCCGGTTTTACCCTTTGAGTACGGAACCCTAATAACAAGATGGTAAGATAAAACAATAAATGAATAATTCATAACACCTTTGCACATGTCCCGTAAACGAATTATAACGTAAGATTTGGTCTAAGTGTTTGACTTAATTATATTCCAGTTAGCGACATCTCTGGGCCAAAGTGATACAACATTGATAAAGCGATGCCTAATTAATTTCGTTTGTCTGTGATGTCGCACATAAATTTTCAGTAGGCCTGGTTTCTAACACAAAACGCGTGTAGCTGTCACTCCATACAAATTGTTATGAGCATAATATTAATGAGATGAAAGTGAGTCGTCAACGATCACAAGTTTACGTTTTACTTACAAAATGTATGTATATAAACGTGCTAATTCTTCATGTTATTCGTGACTACGATCTTCGCTAGCAGGACGAGTTTATTATGTTTCCTCAAAACGATTACCGTTTTCGCTTTCACTCATATTTTGTAAGGGCCTAATGGGAAAAAATATAAACAAGTAAATGAGCCCCGCAACTGCGCCCAAAAAAATCGATGTATCGTTTATCCCCTGAGAATAAGATATTTTCCCACAGTAAAAAGTAGTCTATATGTTAATCCTCCAAGGTCCAGCCATTTAGACGTGAAGAAGTAACAAACATACACACTCACAAACTTTCACCTTTATAATATTAGTATGATGATTATCGTCTTAAAGGAACGTAAGAAAGTCGTACTAAGGCACAGTATTATAACAATACAAAGTAAAAAGTTCCGAAATAAAGGACAATCAAGGGAATGGTTTAATTTACGTCTCTCGTAACCTTTTCTTACAGTTTCAATGTTTCATGAACTGGACTTAAGAGCTGCTAAAATCTTTATAGCGTTAAGAACCGCGTAACCTTGAATACGAGATTAATAGCCTATTTCAACACTTGCTGAAAATGGGACTTATTAAGCGTAACTTTGCAGATGTTTGTCGAATAAG
This sequence comes from Spicauda simplicius, assembly GCA_949699795.1. Lineage (NCBI taxonomy): Eukaryota > Metazoa > Arthropoda > Insecta > Lepidoptera > Hesperiidae > Spicauda > Spicauda simplicius. The sequence continues at coordinate 4,671,192 of OX453056.1, read as the reverse complement.
ACTTTATATAATTGAAGTAGCAAATGATCATGCAGGCCACCTGATAGGAAATGGTCAGTGCTGCTGATCATGCGGGCCACCTGATGGTAAGTGGTCACTACTGCCTATGGACATTTGAAATTACTTGTAAAACAGGTTTTTTATCTAAACTCCGTCCTAGATGAGTTACTTTTCCTTAGGACATAGATGGTGGCCTTATTTCAAATTGAGCCGGCATCCACACCCTTCCACCGAATTAAGAGAACTGCTTTAGGCTAGAAATAGATGTAGAGGAGGCACTTTCCTCATCGAAACATACTTCTACTACCACCTTGCAGAATATGACAGGGTTAAGTTAGGCAGTTCAATAGAATGGTTTTGGAAAGATCATGGAAAGATTGTGTTTTCATTAAGTTTCACATTGGATTCTAAGAAGAGCACAAGAGCAGTCTATCTGATGCTAAGTGGGCACTGCCACCCATTGACGCATGTAACCAATCTTAAGTAAGATCAGCCTAAACTGAGGTTAGCAGCAGATGCGTTGCTAATCCTGAAGACTGATACTTTTATCATATATCATTCTAAAATTTGCAAGGATTCTATACTATCCATGTATTATTATGTATTATAATTATGAGTATTTCTCGTGATTCGTGTTTTTTAATTATCTTAGTAGTATGAAACTACTTCCGCTGGCGGTTTCCCAGTTCTTGGAGTCATATGGAGAAAACTAATAAGTTTTATGAAATAAACTAATCTGATATTGGTAAGCGAGGTCAATTTTGACCTGAAATCTGCTCAACGAGTACATACAATCATTCCACTACAGTCCCAATGCTGAGCAATTGGGTCCTGGATTAAACGTAATGCACATACGAACATTCACAACATTATGTAGAAAATCGGAAGTCGCAATTATTAAGAAGTCTTGAAGAGTAAACGAGATGTAAATTTATCGCAAATTGAATGCCGGAAATGACAACCGAGTGACGTCAACAGACGTTTCACTGAATGGATTTGATGCGCGCCTTGAACAAATATTTGTTCTATATTTGCACAAATGTTTGCTTCGTTATATTATGTTTATTGTATAGTCGGAATTATTTAAATTTTATACTTTTGCGGACCCCAAAAAAGTGTCTGTGTAGAATTGAAATACGGCAAAAGTGAAATTTAATAAGAATACGTTATTAAATATTTCAGAGCATAAGGGTATTGATACTGATTCTTCTTTTAAATTTAATTAGGTAATCATTATAGCCCATATTTGGACATTTTTTGTGTATACCAAACTTGAGCTCTTAAACAAGCAACCAAGTAAAATCGTTAGCGTGATTCAGAAAAGGGCACAGCACCATCTAGTTTAGCACAGGAAACTATTTTCGCAACGCATTTTCGTTTCATCGAGTTTCAAATCACACCAATTCTAAACAAGTTTCAATGTAGAAGAATAAACAAGGTTTTATTCGCTACAGCGACAATTTTGCAGCGTGCGCCATTTTCCTTCGATTGAAACCATAGCACGAAGCCTCACGAAATATCATAAAACTTTATCTTCCTACTTCGCAAACTCTATTACGAACATTGCGAAGTTATTTTTTATATTATTCTAATTATAACAACGTTGAATTAATGTTGACAACTGTTGATGATTAGTTCAAGTGGAAAAAATCGGTCAGTTTCAATCTGAGAGAAATCAAAATATCATCCTATATTTTGATTTCTCTCGGTCTGGAAATCATTTACAGACCAATATAGGAACCCAATTAGATACCATCGGAAATGTGATGGAATCAATTTAAATAGGTAGTAGATATTTACGTTCTGTAAAATTAGATCGAACCAAAAAACCATAATCAGTTATGGAATTCAAGTGCACGAAACGAATCTTTTTGAATGATAGGGGAAAAGTTATTTTTTTTTTAAATTGTGAACTAAAGTATTATTCGTAGGTATATGAACGAGGTCCCTGTAGCCTCGGGGTCAGAATAGGGCTACGGTATCCCCTGCCTGTCGTAAGAGGCGACTAAAAGGGGCTTCCGGGGTTGCAGACGGAGATCGAGATCCCGGAGTCCTCCTTTTCAGCGCCGAGGACGGCCACCGGGGGGGTTTTAGTGCGGTAAAAATCCCACATAACCCTGCGTCGCTCCCACGGCGTCGGGTACCTTTGGAAGGTTTCCCGAGAGTTTCCTTAAATAAAGTTTTATGAAGGTTCTCAAATTTAAGTTTAATCTTTCGGAGAGGCCCCGTGTGGAAAAGTAGAGAAGTCTATTAATAGTTTATGATAATGTGTCTTTAAGATGGTTGAGACCTGTTGCCGGGTATAAGGAACTGACGATGATTAAGGATAATAATAATATATTTGATCGTTATAAATAAATGTAATATGTTTGGTATTTTATTATAGAAATAAGATGCCATTTGGTCTCTACCATTATTTTTCAAAGAGTCGCATCTTCTAAGTCGCCAAGCCTTCATAACGGGATCACAAAGCTTCAGTTAATAAAAAACCCGATTGATTAAATTTTGGTGATGCCGTTATTAAATTAGGTATTTTCTTGATACCTAATTACAAAAACATTCTTATATTCTAGTAGCATTCTTCATATTAATTAAAAGCATAAATAATTACACTATGGGATCGTCGCTAAATACTTTTTGTTATTTATTTAGCACATGCACTCAATCTAGTCCTTATCGATTTAGGTATTCGTTTTCTAGTTTCGTCTATTGGTAGTCTGTCGCAGATCGAGTGTTAAGTCGAGTCAGTACACATTAAACTGTTGTTAGAAAGTAGCACAACTATTTATACAAACGTGATCGTTGTTGTTTGACTTTTTATTTATTAAATAAGTATCTAGTAACAAGATAATCCACAAAATACCAGTATGATACTCATACATGTCCATATAAGCATCACTCATACATGTCCATATAAGCATATACCTCCATATTTAGTTGTTTACGTTAAAGTATGTAAAACTAAATAGTCCTTCAACTACAGATTTTATTATAAAATATCGGTTACATGGATCGACCTTGATCTACATCACTGTGTAAAAATATTGACAAAAAGAATATAACCACATATCGTGAGTGCGTATTACACATTAAAATGTAAATATACATATACAAATATATTAATGTAAAGGTTGTACACAAAATTGGGCGTTAAGTCTAAAGACAGCCCAATTTGACTGCCGCCATAGGTCCTTAATTAAACCTATCATATACAATGTGGTTTACGCCTCATTTGTGTAACGTCCTACGCAAAATTTAACAAAGAGATAACAGTTACACTATAATCCGAGTAATAACATTGTCATCGAGCTAATTAACCTGAAAATTGTATCTAAAAATATTTTGAAGGCGGAAGAGACGATTTTTGTTTTGACTTATATAGTGTTGAAAAAGTAAAATGTTAAATTATTAAAAAAAACGACTAATAAAAACGAATCAATACGAATTTTACATTACGTTTTATAAATACCACCGCCACACCTATTTCTACCGTGATGCAATTCTTGCGTTTCGATAGAAGGGTGTCGTTGCCGGCACACTTTCACATGAGGCGACCATCATAGTCCTCGTGAATGGCAATGCATCTGTGATTGACTTCAGATGGAACCCATGTTCTGTATGAAGTTGATTACAGATATCCTTGGGCGGCAGTGACCACTTACCATCAGGTGGACAACATGCTCGTTTGCTACTTCAGTCAAATAAAAAAAAACATCAAAAATTATTATAATGCGTAAATATTATTTGTGTTGGTCTTACTTACTTTCTTTTTCTAATCATAAAAATCGTCCGTCCACTTTTCTTTCGCACGCGCCATATTTAAAAATTATTTAACCTATTTCAATTTAGTAAACTGCATACTAGTTTACTTCTTCATGTTATTATATAAACGAAACAGAACATTCAATACATACTTTAAAACAAATAACGTCAAAAGTGACAAAAAATTTAAACGTGTCACTTGTGAGAGTGATATTTTTATTTACTACTCGACCACAACAATTATGCGTATAAAACAAAAGCCGTTCCGTACCCCGCACCTTGCTTCTGTCCCCGCGAATCCCCTAGTGACGTGCAGTCGTGTATCGTCTAGGTATTTTCGTTAGCCAGCACGTGTTTTATGTTATTTCGTTATAATGTTAGTTTAATGAGTGATTGTTGAATTTCTAAAGTTATTGTTAAATTAGTTGATTATTCGTCAATAAACCTCACAATGGGTAGGAAAAAGACTATTCGTGGAGGAGAAAGGACTCTTAACATTCAAAATATGCACTTTTTTAACAAGAGAACATGCGGGAGCTCAGTATTCCTGTCTCTTAAGTCGAAAATGGAGTGTTATTAAGCATTATTCTCTTACACAAATAGAAAAAGAAAGAAATATTCCATGTCTGCGAATATATTAAACACATCAAAGTGCTTTAATAAATACACGACTATTGAACATATACCACTATGGCGTATATTTTAATAATGGTATACCTACATACTCTTGGTATTTAGTAATAAAATATACTTCGTATCGGGATGGGAAATCCCTAGTTCTAATGACGTTTCAACTGACATGCGCCTAATTGTTTTGGTCGAGTAGTATAAAAACCTATCATTTATGTACAATGCGCGGTTTACGTCTTACTGTGAGTCTTTTATAGAAAATTAAGCATTTGATCATGTATTGATCTTTAGCAAAGTTGTTGTGTTTGAGCCTATAAAAGTTTCTGTTTCTTTGTGGTGGCGTAACAACGCGCACCAGTGCATTGAAGTATGTGGTATATCAAGCATGCTCAAACTAGAATAAAAATCATTTTAATATAAAAAATATGAGTTTTAAGCGTAACGCATCTTAGTAGCTTATTCCATATTATCATAAATTTAATGTTTAGTCAATGCACAAAGACTATGCTTTGTAAAAAAAATGATACAAGTATCATTTTGTATGATAAATAGAAAACATCTAAAGAGGGTCCTATAGCGCGTAATTCTAAAAGTGTACCCATAATCTTTTGATTAAAAAATGTTCAAAATAAATTTATATTGAAACGGTTTCAAATCAAATCTAATTCTCTAGCGCTGGGTCCATTTTAATTAACAACCTGATGTCGTCTGTAACCATTATCTGCTGGGTATTTACTTTTTTGAATTCGAATAAAAAATATATAAACATTCTAATGTTGCGAGGAGCAACGCTAAGGTTGCGAGGTAATCTTTCAACATCTCAAATTTCGTTATTATCATATTTCATAACAATATTATAAAGGCGAAAGTTTATGAGTGTGTATGTTTGTTACTTCTTCACTTGTAAACCCATTTTAACGCGGGCGAAGCTGCGGGGTTCAGCTTGTTCATTACTAAACATAAATATATCATTAATTATTCGAGTATCGTCGGTTTTTAAAACAATGTCTTGTAATTATTGAATTTGATGTTTAATGTGAATGAAGAAGAATGTAATGGACTTCTGTCAAAATTAAATTAGATGAGTTCTCCACATTGACTAAGAGAAGAAATTAATTTATGCAACGGTTAAGAGAAACATTCAAAGTGAACAAACTTACATGCCTGATGTGTTTATTTTTTTTTATCTGATTGCAACAGCAAATGTGCATGCAGTCCACCGGAGGTAGTCACTGCCGCCCATGGACATCTGTAAGTAACCTCATATAGAACGAGGGGTCAATCTGGAGTCAATCACAGATGCGTTGCTACTCTCGAGGACTAATATGGTCGCCTCATATAAAAGTGTGCCGGCAACCACACGCTTCTACCGAAACGCAAGAATTGCTTCACGCTAAAAGTAGGTATATTAGATACATGTTACGATAATAATAATTGAAAATTCATTCGAGATTTGTATTAATTATACACTGATACGCAGCTACATAAAATGTTTGAATACAAATTTTAATACCAAATAATCAGTATGAGCTCGATGAGCTCAAATATCAATAAAATTTCCGTTTGAATAATATTTGTTATCGTTCATTACACCGATACAATCCAATACTGGCTTTGAAAGACTCTGTTTCATATGAAATAAATAGGTAGTGTTTTGATTAAAACATTACAAATAATAGGTTTATTTATCGTACCTTAAAATAAGATGAGTTTATAGTCCACCTAACTGTAAGTGGTCATGCCTGTGGATATCCGTAAAACAAGTGCGAGCTGAACTCGCACACGAAGGGTTCGATACTACGGTAAAAGATAGCTCTTCTTATAAAAATGAATGTGTGTCCCCTATAGAATCGTAAACTATTCATTCACGTTATGATCGTTAGCAAAGTTGTTATTAATGAGCTCGCGAAATTTTCTAGTGTATTTTTTTTTCTGATGGCGTAGCATCGCGCGCAAGGTATAGCTAGATATTTATTAAAACGGCATACTAAATCATTTTTGTTGAATGGGATCCCTTTATTGTTCATTTTATTAAATTTTTATTTAGGTTACAGCGGCAACAGATATATGTACGTCATCTGTGAAAACTTCAACTATCTAGCTATCACGGCTCACGAGATACAGTCTGGTGCCATACAGACGGAAAGACAGACAGACAGACGAACATCGGAGCCACTTCCATACGTCAGAAACTACGTTTTTACGCTTTGGGTACGGAATCCTCAAAATGGGAGCATTATAAGACAAATAAGTATAAGTAATAGACCGATTATGGGGAAGAAAAGTGTCATTTAAGATTTATTACCAATTGGATAGAAATTGTTCAGAAATAACATTCAACATAAGTCAATTGGATATGGAGTATGTCTGTGTGTGAGTAAATGTGTGTGAGGCGACCATCATAGTCCTCGGGAGTAGCAACGCATCTTTGATTGACTTCAGATGGAATCCATGTTCTGTATGAAGTTGATTACAGTTGTCCATGGGCGGCAGTGATCACTTACCATCGGGTGGACTAATGCTCGTTTGCTACTTCAGTCAAAAAAAAGACTACATGCGTGCTTGTTACTTCAATCCGTTAAAATGGTAAAGTGAAATGTAAATTTTGATGTAAAATATCCACTCTATAATAGCCGTATGATGTTATCTTTGATTAACCTCAAGTTAATCGACAAAACGACTCCAAACTAAATTAGTACGCGTCATGTACACGTCCCTATGCCAAAACCTTCAAACCAATACCGCTACAACGCAGGTACAAAGCTGACATACACGTAAAGGCGGTGCTACGAAATTCATGAAAGCATTTATTGTATACTGTCTGTATCACATTGAGCAATAATTTTACCTCTATCTGCGATTTCACGCACGTTTAAAAAATATCTCGGAGGCAGTCATGAGGACTATCAACGGAAGTAAAAAAAAAATGGCGACATGTACGCATATTAGGTATCTGTGTGCAGGGGTCGCTGTCAGTACTAGGTGTCGCTTACGGCTACAGTGTCAATAGTCCAATGTTTTTTTTGGCATCTCAAAAAAGCGCCAACGCGCCTATAAAAGTGTGCAGTTTCAAAACTATATCATCGTATTTATATAAACAAAATTGTATACTTTCATCAACATTAACGAAAAACCCTTTAACTCAATACAAATAAAGCGAAAGATAAATTTATTTAAACTAATCTGTAAGCAGTACGTCGCTTGAGGCAAGATTTTCATCAAATCTCAGCATTGAATTTTTGTTTTAATCGAGAAGCATTGTAGAATAATAAATAAATAAAGTGTCGAAATTGTGTACCTATATTATTATTTAATACGATGACGTCAGAATTATATTCCGTACATCGTCAATCCATTATTGTCCCACTGCTGGGCACGGGTCTTCTCTCGGAATGAGAGAGTTTTAGGCCATAGTCCACCACGCTGGTCAAGTGCGAATTGGTGGACTTCACATACCTCCGAGAACTTTTTTTTTAAAGAACTCTCGGGTGTGTAGGTTTCCACGATGTTTTCCTTCACCGAAAAGCAGTATAATTAATTTCTAATACACACATAAATCAGTGATTCGGGTTTGAACCTCGGACCTCCCGATTGAGAGGGCAAGTCAACAACAATCACTGCTATTATATTATATGCAAACACGAAAAATAAAGATGAATAAAATGACATCGCGATATGTGCGATATATGTGTATATCTTTTAAGAAATGCTTGGTCTTTCTTTAGTGTGTGTGTAGGCGCTGCCATAAATCATAGAGTGGGTAGAACGCAGTCATTATGGTTTTACCCGCTCTGACGCAAATCCGGGCGCTAGTGCGCAGAACGCGCGAAAATTGAAATGGTTTGGCGGGAAATCAGAGTTGCCAAGTTAGGGGTTTTTCCCCCAAATTTAGGGGATTTTCAAGTAGGATGGGGATTTTTAGGGGTGTAAAATTATTAGGGGTATTTCAGGGGTTTTTATAACTTCAACATATAGGTGTTTTTTAATGGGAAATCTCCCCGCCAGTCTACATAATCAATGCCTCACGACGAAAAAAAAAGGAAAAAAAAACGTCATGCACTACACCCGAAGACCTTTTTTTTTCGTCGTCAACTCAGGTTGCATGAAGACTTTAGGGGAATACATTTTTGAGACTTGGCAACTCTGCGGGAAATGAATTAGAGTGCTGTATCGCGCGGGTTCATTACGTGCTAGGTGGAGTGTCAGTGATTTTTTGTTATTCTATTATTATTCTATTGTGAGTTAATATAATAAAACATTGATAATTACACACGAATTACTTTATATTCTCTACGCCCGATTATCCTACGCCCATCTACGTAAAATAATATGGAGTCGCAATCAAATAATGATAACCACATTGATAAAGGCATGCTTAGAACCTTTATGTGTATTATTTTAATACAATATTATCTCCACGGCTTCGTCAGTTTCCGTCACGTCTGGTACGGTAATGAGTATTATAATATATCATTTTTTTTGTTATCGAGGGGGAAACCTTACGGAAAGGAAGCGACGAAGGGTTATGTGGGATTTTTACGTCACTGAAACCCCCCAGTAACCGTTCTCAGCGCTACGTGGAGGACTCCGAGGTCTCCAACGGAACACAAACGGAGTCCTCCGAGCGTAGTGGCCCATTTGGGCCCTATCTGTTATCTAAATTATTAACTATGTGTATGCTATATCTCAGCAAAATCCGATAAGAAGTTGTTACGTGAAAGAGCAACAAACAAACTAAACTTTTGCATTTATAATATTAAATAAGATAAGATTACAAAATGACACCCATCATACGTATCACTGTTACGATTTTATAACGATACACTCGTTTAAAAATCTCGTAACGCACCAGCGTTACAGTTACAAAAACCGTAACGTAAAATCTTTTATACAGTTAAATTAAATTGATTTGCCTGAACGTATTATAACATCGCAATATTTGAAGAATAGATCGCATTTCTTTACAATAATTCAAAACCAAGCAATACGAATATTCTTACACGTGGAATCAAGACATATGCTTATCATTCCTTTGAATATTGTAATACGTTACCATAAATACACAAGATATAAGTTTCCAGAGAAACTTACTCCCTAAGGTCGACTTATGTTCACATGAGTGGCTAGGAGTCAACAATGTTGTTGAACGAGATATAATAGTATTCGAATTTCTTGGCATTGTTAGAGACATGTCCCGAGATTCAACTTTATATTAAAGTCGTAATTAGTTTTATTACAAGGTTTTATTTAAGTTGCTTAGCTTAGCATGTCAAGGACAATCATGCAGCAGGATTTTAATGCAGTCAACTCGAACTGATTGAGCTGAAATTTTCATACAAGGTTGGATTTGACATACGTGATTAGCTGAGTGATGTTATTCTTAAGCCAATATGGCGGACGCTCTTTTTACTACATAGATGAAGCTGCTACATAGTGCTGAGAAGAAGACGAAGAAGTGTGCTCTCAAAAATGTTTTAATACAATTAATTATATATTTTTTGGTTTTCGAGGGGAAACCCTCTTCGGGCTCCTCCCAGGTAAGGGGCTGGGCTCAAAGCTCATCTGATCTTTACGACGATATGCATGCACACCGCCGTCCTACTCCCGGGATCACCTGGCTGGATGGTTCGAGCTCCCTTTCTTGCCGCCCGCGACCCCGGAATTCCCATTTTAGTTGCCTCTTACGACAGGCAGGTGGGATACCGTAGCCCTATTCTGATCCTGGAACTACAGGGATGCGAGGCCATTATCCAATTCCAATCCCAATATAAGTATTAACAGAAGATGAGTAAACTATTATACAGTTTAGTAAGCGGCTTTCGCTCATATAATTCAAGTCCTTGCTATGTTAACAATATACAAGGTGATACAACGAGGTGGTAAGGAGTTACCGCCGCCACACCTATTTCTATCGTGCCAGATTGCCAGCTCAGTTTCATATGAGATGATCATTAATCCCCAAGAAACATAATTTAATTATTAAGAATCATAATAATATTATAAAGGCGAAAGTTTGTGAGTATGTATGTTTGTTACTTTTTCACGTCTAAACGGCTGGAGCGATTTTCATAAAATTTGGTATGAATTTAGCTGATACTCTGGATTAACATACAAGCTACTTTTTACTATGGGAAAATATCTTATTCCCACGGGACAATCGATACATAGATTTTTTAACGCGGGCGTAGCTGCGGGGTTCAGCTAGTAATATTATAAGGCTGCATGCGGCTCTCCCAAAGCAGCCGGGTAAAAACTTATACACCAATACCTTAGCCAACAGTCGAAGTAGTCGAAGTGCGAAAGTTCTTTACTTTCTGTAACTATTTTTTTCCTTTTGAACAGCTTTGTTTGTTAACACAAAACGATAAAGTAGGTCATTGGAAAAAGTGACAAAGAAGTGATTCGCTAAGTCAATAAGAAAAATATTGATGAACAATTCCTCAAGCGGTTTTCATTCATTTCGCTTCATTTTGCAAGACAAAGGACTTTGCCTTTATAAGAGAAATATAACTGCTTTGATATAAAAAAGCAGATTTGAAACGGTATTTAGGTAAACAGACTGTGAAACCCTGCATCTACTTGTATTTATTTAGATTTTATATTACTTACTTTAGTCTTATTCGAATGCAACCTTTTTATTGTTCTGGAGGGGGAAACCATCAAAAGGTCGATTTTTACCGCACTGAAAGTCCCCTAAAGGGCTGTGGCTGGTGCTCGCCTAAAAACCTACTGCAAAAGTTACAATTGGCCGCATTCAGTCATAACGGCTTGCTGTTTGGGGAACACGGGTTATAGAGGCCAGATAAACAGAACGCTGACGGCGCATTCGGTAATCGACTTAAAGTAAACAATCCAGTTTGTTTAACGAAACCAGTTCGACCGAATGCGGATTTATTCGGGGATCGACGTAATGTAAACGCGCTATAACACGGGTTAGTCACTGTTCCTTTCCTCTATTAATGTGTATAGTTGTATAAGATACAAGCGTCCCTCAGATTGAAACAAGTACTCATTGTTGAGTAGGCACATTAAAAAGGTTTAGCATTCTTAGTGGCGATGATGAGGTCAATAAAAGTGGTAGAACCATAAGGAGCACTACCGCTTTATAAGACAATTATAGACTCCGAAAGAACTACTATTAAAATTGCTGTAATTTTAACCTTATAACAGTGGTATTGTGTGCTGCTGTGTTATGATCTGAAAGGTGTGTTAAGGGAGACACACTTATCCGAGACGTTCCAACTTAGTCCGCAGGGGAAGTAACGCCGTCCTTGTAGTTCCGGGATCAGAATAGGGCTACGGTATCCCCTGCCTGTCGTAAGAGGCAATTAAAAGGGGCTCCAAGGATTGCGGGCGGCTAGAACTTGAACATTACGAACTTTTCGTTTTAATCCAAGACGCAATGTTCAAACGCTGATTTGTCATGCAAGGTCAAAAGGTAGACTCGCGGGTTCGATATCGGGTCGAACATGTCACTGCTGAAATTGGCCTTTTTACTTCTTTTAGGGTTATTTATAAGTCCATGACACCTGTGCCGCTATATTACCACATCTGATTTTCTTAGCTAAATAGCAGAATTCAAAAACGTAATGGATTACATAGGTATATGATCTTATTTGCCTAACTAACCAAGCTCCGGGTTCAATTCCCGTCCAGGCAGACATTGCAATTGAAATTGCATTTTGGTACCAATACAACCCGGAGTCTCGTCCGAAGCCGTAAATGTATATAGCACATTTATTTACAAAGTATTTTCCATCAATATATTAGTAAAACGTATACGAAACCGGATCGACGCAAAACCGCAATTCAGCAGAAAAAAATGTTCAAATCGAACGCCCCTATTTCCAATTAGATACGCCTTTGATTCCGCTTTATTAAAAGTAAACAGAGTAGATATAAAGTATTTGATTCGAGATTGAATTGTTATTTCAAGTCGTAAGTAGCTTAAATGAACGTTTAATGCTTGCGACACGACCTCGACCTTTTGTCACACAGTTTTCAATGTTAAATCAATCGAGGCCCAGAAATTATTCAAGTTTATGAAAAATCTAACATGTGATTTTAGTTTTGAGAGCTTCGTTACAGCTTTTAGCATTTTTCGCTATTTCACTTAATATTTGACGACCCGCGTGGCGGAGCGGCTACCATACCGGTCTTACACTCAATGGGTCCCGGGTTCGATTCCCGGCCAGACAGGTATCTGAATGATGAGTTTAGATTCATGTTTCGGGTCTGGGTGTTTGTGTATTCGTCCTGTGTGTGGCCATGGTACCCGAGACACAGGGCAAATTCCTAGTGTGGGGTTATGAGTGTAGAAAGCGTGTATATTAAAAAGGCAAAAGATAGTGAGGATGTAAGTTTGATTGTTACTCTCTTACGCACAACTATTGGTGATATTCCGCGGTAATTTGGTACACAGGTAGTTTATAGCCTGAATTAACGTATAGAAAAATCATTACTGTAGTAAACATGATCTGAGCGGACGAAGCCGCGGGAATAAGCTAGTTTTACCAGGTGGTAGAACTATTGTAGTACGATCGGGGGGGGGGGGGGGTACCACCGCCACACCTATCTCTAGCGTCAAGAGTGTTGTTGCCGGCACACTTTTTACATGAGCCGACCAGTCTAGTCCTCGGGAGTAATACGTGTCTGTGATTGATTTCTGATAGAACCTATTTGCTATATGAAGATATGAATATGGTGCATGCTTGTTTGTTAAAAAAAAAGTTTATTTATAGTTTTGAATTTAACCGTATAGATATAATAATTCCATTATGTATGTCTATGGAATCCACGTCAAGTCTAGTAATAATTTCATGAAAATCGAGATGAACTTGTGAAGGTGTGTGGTTGCTAGGAAACGTATCAAGAAGTGAATTATTGAGTAATTATATCACACAAACAGTAGCTCGACATGCATTTAATTTCAAGACTTATTTATAACTTAATAATTTGCAGATACGATGTTATTTGTTTTTTAATAACCAAAAATTTTGCAGGAACAATGTATGGGGCTGTACAATACCCGACCTACTTTTATATGAGTTGACCATCTTAATCCTCGAAAATTCAACACATCTGTGGTCAAATGAAGGGTTCATTCCCCGTGTTACTACCAATCTTACTACCAGTAGTAAGACGGGGAGTTTTATTACCGTTGTTACTACTGCTGCTGCTAGTAGCTAGTAGTGCTAGTAGTAGCACGGGGAATAAAAAATTACCGTTCTTACTACTATCTTAAATCTCAAACGAAAAATCCATTTGGGCTCTGGGCTGTAGAGTAAACCCAAGAAATGGACATTTATACACAGCCAATACTTGCAAAAAATGCCCTCCAAGTAACTTGGAGATGTCAAGAACATTGGTTCCATCGGAAGTCAATCACAACACTTTTTTTATAAATTGTATTTTCTGAATTTATATGAACTATACGTACCCGCTCGCAGAACGCTAGTTTGTGTGTTGTGTTACAACCAAATCTAAATAAATTTGGTAGAACTATAGCGACATCCAACGCTATAGTTCTACCAAACCCTAATCGTCGGGGTAAAGGAATTCAAAGTAAAATTTTTCATCTTAATTTAAGAATACACGTTAAAAAACATAAACAATGCATTTCTAAGATCAAACTCCAACGTACCTGCGGAAAGTGCGTAAGTAGATATTACTGTATCGTATATAATGGAGATTTGGCAGAAAAATACCAATTTCGGATGGAAAAACGAGGTGCTCAATTCATCTGTATTTTTTCTGGAGCCACTAGTCCTAAATAAAAATGTATAGGGCAAATAATGTCAATTTTCTCATTGCCTATTACTTCTTTTTTAATATATTTCTTTTAAATCTATATTTATTGCATTAAAAGTTAAAAAAGTGAGAAAATCGTTTATGTCGTGTATGATTTTCTTGATAACCGCATCAAAATAAATGAATGTACCAATTTTGATTCGATCTTAGGTAAGTTCTAAACGGAAGTACATCCATACCACCGCCACACTTTTTTTTAGTGTAAAGCGCATGTTGAGTTTCGGCTCACGTTTATATAAGATGACCATGTAAATTTTTGGTGTAATTGACTTCAGATCGAATCCCTGTTCTAATAGAAGTTGTATGGTGATGTCATGTTTGGTTGTAATATAAAAGAAAACACATAGTTAAGTACCGCCCTGCGAGCGGGTACGTCTAGTTCGTATAAATTCAGAAAATACAATTTTTAACCGACTTCCCAAAGGAAAGAGGTTATCTATTCGTCACGTATATTTTTTTTTTTTTTTTTTTTTTTATGTATGTTCGGGCGAAACGGCTAGAAATCGTCGACCTACCGACACGATTCATACGACATTGTATGCGGCTAGTTTCACAGGCAGTCCCATATTGAGGAAAATGAAAACCTTCCGGCGGTTTTCCCGGAAAATTGGAAAATGTCGGTTTCTTAAAATCTTGAATAACTTGGGTGTTTCTAAACCGATTTCCATTTTCTTTCTTTCATTTGATAGGAAATTTTGTCACGCAACTTTTTCTCTTGGACATGGGTATGCTGTGATGCTTAACTCTTTGAGTTATTGGGTGGAAACCACCACCACTCCTCACGTTTTTTAGATAATTTGAGATAACTCGGCTTCTGCCGAATCGATTCTTATGAAACTTGGAATATGTATTATATATCTATGCTTATATAGGTTGACGAAAAATTTGACCTTCAACTCCTCAACTCTGATGATGCAGGGGTACTTCAAGCTTAAACCATAGGTATTGGCCATTTGATGCTTATGGGTATGTAATATATTTACAAAGTAAAGACGTATAATATTAAAATCGACCTTCAACTCCTCAACCCTCATGATGCAGGGTACTGCAAGCCCAAGCCATAGAAGTTGGCCATCTGTTACTTACGTGTATGTAATGAGATTACTACGAAAAGATATGGCATGAAAAATTTGACCTTCAACTCCTCAACCCTGATAATGCTGGGGTCCTTCAAGCCTAAACCATAGGCGTTGGCCATATGGTGCTTACGTATATGTAATGAGATTACTAGGCAAAGATATAACATGGTAGTTTTGACCTTCAACTCTTCAGCCTTGATGATGCACGAGTACTTCAGGCTTAAAGCATAGGCGTTGGCCATTTGATACTTATGGAATTGTAATATATTAACAAAGCAAAGACGTATGATAAGAAAATTGACCTTTAACTCCTCGACCCTTATGATGCAGGGTACTGTAAGCCCAAGCCATAGAAGTTGGCTATTTTGTGCTTAAGGATTTATTGAAGAAATGCTAAGAAGAGATGACTTATGAAAACCGTTATCTTTAACTGGGCTTTTATTCAGTGGTACTGCCTATCTAACCCACAGGTGATAGTAATATGGCCCTTATGAATATATTAGGAGTTCCATAAACAGAGGCAACGATTAATAAAGTTACCTTCACCTCTTTAACCCTAATAATATAGGTATACAGCCTGCCTAAATTATGTGTGTTTGGTAATTATTGTTCGCAATACAAACAATGAGTTCCGGAAAGGACATAATTATGATCACAAATTCCACTTTGAATACAATTACCTGGACGATGCAGGAGTACTGCCAACCTTTTTACATAGGATGGGTTAGGTTAGGTTGGAACTAAAAAGAAAATATAGAAACTAAGCGAGCAGGGCGCGGGCAGCGCCCTGTGAGCGGTTGCGCTCAGTTCACATGCACTGTGACAGTAATGTAAGATATCGCTTAGGCTTTTGTTTGACTTGTCATTTAAGGTTGATTTTAAATTACCGTTTCCATTTATGTATGCACTATGCAGTCTTATGGATACTATGTATTACACGGTCTCGTATAACTGATCGAAGTGTCTAGTCGTCCCGTAATCGGATGAATAAAATAAATTAATCGTCCGCTAAACGGTAAATTCGTAATAAAAATGGTCTGTATATTAAACATACTTATTATCCTTGTAATAAAAAACGTATTGAAACTGGTGAGTTAAATCATATTACTGAGATTAATAAATTGTGTAAAGCTATGGGTACACCTGATGTAGTGAATAACGACCATGCTGCCCGAACTTAAATTGGTTTTGATGGTATTGGTTTTCCAACTAAGGATAGGTAGTCAAAATTATTTTTATCAGTATCAGTTGAATTATACTCTTAGTTATAAGGTTTATATTACTTTATCTACTTTAAATATTGATAATTATAGGTCTATCCTTTAAATAAATGTTTACTCAGAAAAAGTTGTTTTATTCGGTTAGGTTAGGTTCGAACAGATTTTTCTAATTCAGAATCTAAGGGAGGGGGCGCGGTAGCGCCCCCGACCGGTTGTGTCAAAGAAGTCTATTTTTAGATGATGACGTCAGCACATAATTTTATTCATCCGAAAATCGGACGAATAATTAATTTTATTCATCCGGTTAGCGGACGACTAGCAACAGTCATAACTGATTTTATCGTGACTGAAAAGCGT
Organism: Spicauda simplicius; assembly: GCA_949699795.1. NCBI lineage: Eukaryota > Metazoa > Arthropoda > Insecta > Lepidoptera > Hesperiidae > Spicauda > Spicauda simplicius. The sequence goes on along the minus strand of OX453056.1, from coordinate 4,654,334 downwards.
GAAAAAAAAATTTTTAAACAAAAAATACAACCGACTTCCATGCCACACAAAAGTAAAAAATAATTTAAATACATGTTGGTTTAGAGCAAACACAGTACTTAGTACATAGTTCCGAAGTCGGCGCTCACCATATTTTGCTGGATCATGACGAAACTACATGTATCTTATATGAGCGCCGACTTCGGGACTATGTACTAAGTACTGTGTTTGCTCTAAACCAACATGTATTTAAATTATTTTTTACTTTTATGTGGCATGGAAGTCGGTTGTATTTTTTGTTTAAAAATTTTTTTAAAATTGTTGTTAGCCAAAGAGAAAAAACATTTTAGTGTTCGAGAGTAGCAACGCATCAGTAATTGACTTTAGATGGAACCAATGTGTTTGACATCACCAAGTTACTTGGAGATGTCTAGGGGCAACAGTGAACGCTTACCATTAAGTGGATTCTATGCTTGTTCGTTACTTCAGTCGTATAAAAAAAAGTTTAATCTTAACTACATTACCTGACTGCGTCGTAAGGAGGGTATTTTTTGCGAGTATATGACTGTGTTTAAATGACCATTTCTTGAGTTTACTCTACAGGCCAGAGCCTAAATGGATTTTTCGTTTGAGAGTTAAGATAGTAGTAAGAACGGTAATTTTTTATTCCCCGTGCTACTACTAGCAGCAGCAGTAGTAACAACGGTAATAAAATTCCCCGTCTTACTACTGGTAGTAAGATTGGTAGTAACACGGGGAATGAACCAAATGAAGCTCTTGCTCTGTATGAAGTTACTTATACATTAAAACCCACGGGCGACATCAGTGGTATGCACGCTCATTTGCGTCTACAAACTTATAATACATATATTCGCATGTAAATTTTATGATATTAACATTTTTTTGAGTATTTAATCACTGGTATTATATTCCCAGGTACGTAAAGCGGCCAGTAGCCTTTTTCCTTAATCTCATCGATTTCTACGCTTATATGTTTTTACAAAAATATCTACCATTTTTTAATATTTTTTACATACATTTATTAAAATTCAATTACATTTTGAGAGGAGAGAGGAATCATTATTATTTCGAAACACATCAAAGAAATATAGAAAAGGTGTCAACAAATTAGAAATGATGAGGTGAGGTCTATAAAGGTGGAAGAACCACAAAGAGTTCTCCTTAAATTTAAATCTAGAAACAGCAAACAATATGTGAATATAACTTTACATAATCTTTTTGACTTATTGACATGTGTGTAATCTTGTATAGCCTCGTACAAAGATATCAATGACTACAGACAATCAAGTGACCTATTTCTCCAATGACCTAGTAGTCCCTGGACGCTCCATTTTACTATCTGGAGTTACAATTTCGGGATTCTGAAATTTTGAGGTATATTTATACAGCAACTTTCGATACGTTAAAAGCTACATATAAAGATGTGTTTACAAACACTTAAACCCCACAATTGAATTCATTTTTTTAATTCTAATGTCTTGTTAGCTGAAATAATGGTCGGAACACATGGTTTGTCATTGCCTTCAATGACATTTTCATCAACCTTTACTGTTCCAATGCTAAGCACGGATCTCCTCATCGATCAAGAGCGATTTAGAACATAGTTTATAACACAACAAAGAAATTTCAAGGGTGTGTTTCAAGACTCCAGTCACCTTTGAATTTTTTTTTAAGAAATCTCAATGTTTTCTTTCACCGATATAGCAACCAATAGTTCTAATTTCTAAGTAAGAAACACAACTTTGTAAAAACAGTGGTGGCTTGGCTGTGTTTGAACCCGGAACTCCGCGAGTGAGAGTCTGAGTTTCTACCACTGAGTTATCACTCCCACGTTCAAGGCCATTAATCAACAATTATTTATCTAGATTAAAAGGCCTACCAACCGCCGCTTTTAGCTTCATTTCAAAAGCAATTTCCTAAACGAAGCTCGAGTAAATTCCACCCATATATATTGCCTTCACTTGAATATCCTGAAAGTATCAAGAGATTTGTCCAATTTATTATGCATTGAACAAAGAGCGAATCGTTGTAGGGATTTATGCGTTACCATGCAACGGTCTTTTATTATTTGATTCCAGGAAATTGTTGCCTATTATTTTAGAAGCGAGGAAGTGAGTACATTTACCTCTTGACTTTTGTATTATCTTTCTTCGTCCTATCGAAAATCGCAATGCTCACGATGCCAAATACTTGCGAGGTTATATGCTTGCTTGGATGTATGTCAAATCACTGTACCCTTATTAGTACAGTACAGTAGTTTACCCCATTTCATCAAAACTATGGTTTATATTTTCGCAATCACAACGCAACGAGTACATCAGATGATGATGACGAAAATTTAAGCTAAGGTAGTTTCATGGAAACGTAATCTTACTGAGCACATCGACAATATTTTCAACCCTTAACTCTACTGTCAACAAAGCTATAGTTATTTATATGGATGTGAGCTAAGGATCAGAGATACTGAAGCTACGAATGCAAGCTAAGTATTGCGACCAGGATATGGCATATTCAGAGCACATTTTCTTTGCTTAGCTTTGCATTCTACCCTAAGAACATTTCTATGTTTATATCACGTTCGTTACGATAATGACCGAGAGATCCTGAGACTTGAGGGACGGTTAACATTGTTCTTTTTTCATACATTTCGAATAACGAGCATGCTATGTACCTGATGGTAAGTGATCATTGCCGCCCCTGGAAATGTAAGCAACTTTATATAGAACAGGGGTAGAAATAGACACGGTGAATGATAACCACCTTGATATGAAAAATTTTCTGAACTTAACTCACATCCTGACCTCATGATGTGATTTGTAGTACACATCCTACTAATATTATAAATCCTACTAATATTATAAATGCGAAAGTTTGTGAGGATGTATGTGTATTTGTTATTTTTTCACGCAAAAACTACTCAACGGATTTGGTTGAAACTTTACTGTAGTATAGGTTGTACATCAGAATAACACAAGGACTATAATTTATACCGATTTTTTTTGTAATTAGGTTATAATATAACGAGAAATACCAGGTTAGTCGCAAAAAAAGTTGTCCTCTGAGAGCTATCTTCGCGTACGCTGCCTAAACCGTTGGAGATATTCAAATATAATGTACCGTGGAATTGTTTGGCTCACATAGATCTAAATAAAAGTCCGCGACAGCATACGTCTTTATTTTATGTATAACCCACAATAACTCTTTTTATACTTTGAAAATTTAAAAAATATGAAGTTGATGTTTCCATGGGTTTTATACAAACTAAATATAAAACCTTATCAAAATAAATGATTTCAAAAAATCAAGCATCTAATAAAGATTGAATCTGCCTTTCACACCATGTAAATTGGATAAATAGTTTAGAAGATATTACGAGTATAACATATTGCGTAGTCAATTGATTGACCGGCAGTACGCACCGTGCGCCGCCGCCATATACAATGAAGTTGTATGATATTATTATTATTTGAATGGTTATAAAACACGGAGCAAAATGTGAAAGGTAAATGACGGCCCTGTAGTTTCGGGAATAAGGCTATGGTATCCCCTGTCTGTGGTAAGAGGCAACTAAAAGGGGGCTTTCGGGGTTACGGGCGGCTAGACTGGGAGCTCCAAACACCCAGTCAGCAACTTCGGGAAAGATGTCAGCATGTGTGGTCGCATGCTATCGTGAGAGCCAGGATGGACGGAGCATGAACCGTCCAGCCAGGCGATCCCGGGAAGGACCGTGGTACACGTGTGGTCGCATATCCACGATTTACCACGGTAAAGACCAGGTGGAGTGGTGGGCCCAGCCGCTCACTTGGGAGGAGCCCGATGGGGCAATGCACTCAGAGGACTCCAGTTGCGTTCCTTTGAAGATCCCCGAGTCCTGGTGCTATAAGAATCCCACATAACCCTGCGTCGCTCCTTAACCTTTTGAAGGTTTCTCCCTCGACAAAAAAGAGAAAAAAGGTCAATGAGAATGAAACAGTGGAAAGGTTAAAATATATGTTATTCAATCGTCATCGACGTTTTAATGTAACACAACTCGGCACATATGTCAGATTAGCAGTAGTTTAGGTCGTAGTTGACCACGCTAGCCAACTGCGCGTTGGTAACCGTCACGCGTTTTGAGACCCTTTCTTAAAACTTTTAATTTCAGAGTAAGCATTAATATCTGTTGCCGACAAAACTAATTCAAATTAATATACGTGCCTGTGATTTGAAATTTGAACACACTGATGTAGGCGATTAACACACGGCACCACGCACCGCCGCGAATAGCGGTGCCCCGCGCGGTAAGGCGGTTTACGCACCTGTACGCGCGGATGGACCGATCATCAAAATAAACTTTTCAACATCGAAATTCATTTTATTAAATTGCAACACGGCCTGCATCAACGATGATCCGCGCGGTTAGGCACCAGCCCGTGTGTGAGGCGCCGACCCTCCGCACTGTCGTTCGCGCGGAGACATGGTGGTGATGAGAACACCGCTGGACCGCGCGGTCGGTCGGTGTACGTGTGTGAGGCATCAACGGATTTATTAGACCCCAATGAAATGAAATGTCTTTATTTTGTATAGGCCTACGGGGGCACTTACAAATTGTCAGTTACATTTTTTTCTTACACTACCACCGGATCGGAATACGACCTCAACTGAGAAGATCCGGCAAGAAACTCAGCGGGTTTGTCTTTTTTTCTTATTTATATTCATTTTTTTAATATTATTACAATCATGTTTTTTTTTGATAATGAAAGATGGTAATGAAAGTTAGCCTTACAGTTCAGTAAAAGAGAGCCAATACAACATGAGATCCGCTTCACCGCCTACCGCGGCAGTGAGCGGTACCGTATGTTAATCGCCTTAGGAAGTAGGGCAAGGGTTCAATCTGAAGTCAATCACAGATGCGTTGCTACTCCCGAGGACTATGATGATCGCCTCATATAAAAGTGAGTCGGCAGGCACACCCTTCTAATGAAACACAAGAACTGCTTCACGGTAGAAATAGGTGCGGCGGTGATGCCTCCCTGGTTGAACCATTGCTCTACCACCTTGGAAACTTTATGTGGTAGACTAAATTCCACGCGAGCGAAGCCGCGGGCAAAGGCTAGTATGTTATAAACCATCAAAATCTACTTTTATACAAGTGAAGTTTTTACACAATTGTGAACTTTAAAAAAAAGTATGCTGTGTATTTAAAATTATGTTTTCCCAACGTATTCAATTTTGATTATGTGTGATCCAAGTTTTGTAGTTTGATAATATAAATTTAAATTGCTTGCGTAGAGTGAGATAATCTGAAATTAAATAAAATGTCTTTATTTTGCATAGGCCTACGGGGGCACTTACAGATTGCCAGTTGCATATATATTTTTTTTACACTACCACCAGATCGGAATACAACCTCAACTGAGAAGATCCGGCAAGAATCTCTGTAGATTTGTCTTTTTTCTTTGTATATATTTTTTTTATTGCCATATTATTTTACATTAGTTATTAAAGTTAGCTTGGCTTTACAAGAAGTATATTTGGTAGGATACGCTACACTTTGACAGTCAATTAATTACGGAAACGTATTGTTTATCTGCAGGTAAAAAAGTACCTGCGCTCTATATCTTTTCCACCAGTTTAACTTTTTGCGGACCTGTCTGTCAAACTTCATGAGTCAAGTTCGTCATGTCAACTAATCACAAATAACGATTAATTTAACTTCTCGATATAAGGAATGTTGATAAATTAGCTAAAAGTTACACCCATTTCCACTTCCCTAAAAAACGAGTGATAAAAGTTGTAACGACTCTTTAAAAACTTGAAGAGCGCTCGGCACTTACTTCCATGCAAAAAAGTGTAAAGCGACATTCGAAAACGCGGATGGAGATATTATGAAACTTCCGGAACTCAAAATCTACGAACTTCATTCATCAGCCATTAAAAATACATTGCTGGACGTATGCCTCCCAACTCCACTTTGACTGATGCTGAGTCATTTGAATCCAGCTATCCGCCGTCTTTCTCAGGTCGTCAGTCCACCTGGTCTGGGAGCGGGCTTCACTCCTGCCTAGACATGGTGTTCATTCATGGTGGCTCTTCTACTCCATCGGATTTTTGTCCTATGAATAACGTGGCCTAACAATTCCACACCAGTATACAAATTCTGAAATCTATGTCGGTAACTTTCGGTTTCCTACGGATTTTATCATTACGGATTCTGTCACGTAATGCCCAGCATAGTTCCTTCAAAGATTAGTGAACGACTTTGAGCTTACGAACTTAGCTCAAAGTCTACCAACTTATTAACATAATATAAAATATTTGGTTCAATAAACTCCTTAAAAATCATGAAAGAGTTTTCAAATATTCGGCATTGATCATTTAAATTTATTTTCTAAAATTGAGGTTGAATGTGAAAATGATATTCGATTTGTCACTTACCGGCCATAATGCGATCACTGAATCTACTTATATAATTATGTCCAGGCGCTTTACAATATTCTCGAATTCCGTGAATAGCTATAACGTATGTTTCTGCACACCTGTTGAGCTGTTTGCAAGCATGTGTAGAATAGCTTGCAAATAGCGGGTGAAGTTCGAAATATACCAGACTAGAGGAATTTACGTATAAGTCTACATACTTATATCAAAGCGAAAGTATACCCACCGACAAATCGACATAGAAACCTTAACTACTGAAGCTAGAACCATGAAATTTATATAAGAGGTTTTATGATGTAAATGCCCAATTAGTAAAAAATATTTCAGTACATTCTATACTTTTAGCAAGTTAAACATGTTAAATATTAAAACTGATTGATAACAAAAAAACTTGACATAATTATCATTTCTTTCAAAGGTTTTATATAAACCTTTTTCATTCATATAATGAAATGGAAATAACAAAGACATCATAAACGAACGTACAAGCTTGAGCGTTCGTCGAAAAATTCCAGAAGGTTTATAAACGGTATAATACTTAGCTATCGATGGCGTAGACCATTATAGATAGATATATAAATAGAGAGATGTAATTCAATGGTCGTTTTTCTCTAAAGATTTGTGTCCAATATTGTATAATGGCTTTAAGATAATGGATTAAATCCAACCCATTTATTTGTATGAATTGGGTTATTCTGCTCAAATATTTGACCTACATTCTCTTACTCGTATAAAACGTACCTACTTATAGTTGGCTTGCGAGACTTCATTATACCGTATTTTGAATTCAACAGGTTATAAGGAGCTTAAAATTGTTATTGCGAGATAGTTTGTGATATGAGAACAGAGTGTAGGAAACCGCAAATGTTAAAGGTAGAACTTTTAGTTCAGAATTAGTAGTTGGACAAAAAACGTGGTACTTCTAAAGATAAGCGGCAAAAAGTTCTGCAACCATCATCTCCATTCCTACATAAATAAAAGTGATTATAGATGTCCATGGACAAAATTACGGTAAATAATGTTAAAAATTAGTCTTTTTACACAATTACGTATGTATTAACCAAATCAATTTGAATATTTAATTTTATTATCATGAACCCAAACAATTCTATTTCAACAATTCATCGACAAAACTTAAAGGAACGAGATTTAAGCAAATCATATGAATTTTCACAATCTAAATCAGTAAGCAAAGAGCAGAGTTCACAAAAAAGACATATAACACGAAGTTAACGCAGAAAGCATGTCGAAGACCATAATGACGTCATCCGAAACGACATCCAAGTACCCTTTGATGCCGTTTAAGACCTCTAATGGAGCAAACTTTGGTCCATTATTATCGAAATCCCAGAAAAGCTAATCTCACCAAAAAGCTCAGACGAGGTCATCTCACTCTTATAATCCGAGTGCTGCGTTGGAAGTCAACATAATAGGGTACGTATTGAAATTATTTTTCTTTGAAACCATCTTATTAAGGGCGGATAATAGAAAAAGGTATACGAAATCATATAAAATGTTACATTCTCAAAACCAATAAACGAATTTGGCAATATACACTGATTATGACAAACTTACGACGAAGGAGTAATGGCATTAATTATATACTTTAAATGCCTATAAATCTTTATTATATTCGGCGATATACTTTATTATATTCTGCATTAATTATTGGAAGAATTCGTGTTAGAATCTATCCACCGTAACGTTGCCAGCTTTGACTCTTGTTTTTTACGGTTGCTGGTTATTTCTGCAGGTCATCTTACCCTTAAGGAGGGTATCAGAGACTGTGTGAAGAGCAAAAAACAGTTTTGTCAGCGGAAGACAGCCTCGATATGAACCGTTGTTCGTGCATTTAGCTCCTAAATCGCTTTTCACGATAAATATGGTCGCTTAGCTTCGACCACGACCACTACGAAGCTAAGAAAGCAAATTGTAGGGTAAAAATGCTATAGTTACTCGACTCTTAGCTCGTATTTTTTTATAAGAACTTTAAAATCCTTTTCCACCAGGACAAATTTAGCTGAATATAGAATGAATTTGACGACTCTCGTGGCGGAGCGGTCACCATAACGGTCTAACACGCAATGGGTTCTACGTTCGATTTCCGGTAAGACAGGTATCTGTATGATGAATTTAGATATCTGTTCTAGGTCTGGGTGTTTGTGTATTCGTCTTTGTATATCCATGGCACTCTCGACAAAGGTGAAAATCGTAGTACGGGGTTGTGGGTGTAGAAAGAATTATGTTATGAAAGAACCCTGCACCTTTTTTATACAGTGATATGTAACATTATAAATTTGTTAATATACTAGATTTCTTACGGGCATTGGTATTCATGACTCAATTAACCAAGTTACCTTACGATACCAAAGTTGCAGGTTGTAATATGTTCTCACATTGAAACTATTGTATAGTGTTTTAGCCAATACCTTTAAATAGGTCTTAAAATATAGATAGTAAAGTTAAAAGTTAACTCTTATAAAACTTAAACGTCTTAAAATAGCATGCGCTTTCCTTGGTGAAGTTAGCTGAAAGTTTGACTAGCGCGTTGCGGATAGTAGCCCAGTTCGCGAAAGATAATTATTAGCCTGAGAGCAACTACTGTTTTATTAACCGGCCCTTAGGTATATTAGTTAGTGAATTAGCAATGGTAGCGAATAGTTAGTGAATTAGTAAAGTTTGGCGTCTTAGAAGTTTGAGTTTGCATTACATTCCCAATCGTTCCCTTGATATGCATTATGGGATATGGGCGTCCCCTAATGGGTTTTGCCCGACTGGGTCAGAAGAAGAGTAATGTTTTTTGATCGTATATATTTATGTATATATATATATATATATATATATATATATATATATATATATATATATATATATATATATATATATATATACTTTAAGCTATTGCATAGCTAATATCGCAAGCTTTGATTGCGGCGACCGAATCAAAAATTCCGCAATGAAAAAACAGTAAAACCCCCTCTCCGCCTACCGTGTAACGCGGCAGAGCGTTCGCTTAACGTCTAAGTATATGGTACGACAGTACGAAGCTCGCACGGGTCAAAACAAGTAGCTCGGAAATCGGACAAATATGAAAGTAGCTGTTTGTGAGAAAGTATATTGTATCAAAGAAAGAAAATACTGCATAAATAAATAATTATAATTGTGTAAATTGATAAAAAATGCTCTGCACATTTTTGAAGTGAAACTTCTTTAGGCGCATGAGGGTAAAATTTTTACAGATGAAACGTCACGCCGGTATGCAACGGAAGTGTCGGAAAAGAGAGAAGGAGTGATCGAGACCGATTGAGAGAGAGTAAGACAGGGCGAACGTAGCATGAGCAACTAGCCGTGGAGTGAGAGTAGGGAGCAAGCGAGTGAGAAAGATTGAGAGAAAAGGTGAGACAGAGCGAACGTCGTATCACGCATAGTGCTATGGAGTGTGAAGTGGGAGAGAGCTATAGTGAGAAAGATTGAACAAGAGAGAGAGAGAGAATACGGGATATCGAGAAAGAATACACGCCCTATTGGTTGTGTATTCGTTTACTAGTTAATTATTAGAACTTTAGATGGCATTTCTGTCGCATAGCGTAATATTTTTATTTTAATGACAATTAAATTCCTAACCTATCTTCCTTTTTCCCTTCCTCTTAATCTTGGAAATTTAAAGTTTTAGATTTGTATAAATATAAACAAGATTTATAAATTAGTTCGCCAAAGAAGTTTCACTTCTGACATGTGTACTTTGTACGCAAGCATGTTTTTTTTTGTATATATATCTACCATTTATTTGTCACACGCTACAGTCCAAACGGCTTGACGGATTGTAACATACCGCTTCTAATCGGAACTGACTCATTTGTGAGAGTGAAATACACTATATAATTTTCGAATATAGCGCCTGCGGTCAGAGAAAAAGAGAGGGAGAGGGACGTTTATTTTTATCTATTTTAGCACAATCTTGTAAAAAAAATTTTAATTGAATAAATTATTAAAAAAGCATGCTCGTTTGCTACTTCAATCAGATAAAAAAGTTAAGATCTCGATAGTTGGCAGACTAATGCAGTCCACCTGATGGTAAAGGTTCAATGCCACAGAGGACATTTGTAAGCGCCTGTATACAGAACATGAGTTCTATTTGAAGTCAATTACGGATACGTTGCTAGTCCCAAAGACTGTCACCCCATTTAAATATAGAAATTAGTTTTTTCGATAATATTTCTCCTACACATAAACGAGCTGCTTAATCCCGTAAAACCTTTAAACGGATATAGTTCTATTGGTGAGGTGCCATTGTCACTCCTATTTCTAGTATGAAGCAATTCTTGTGTTTCCATCGTAGTCCGCGGAAATAAGAACGCATGTGTAATAGATTTTGGATATAATCTCCGTTATACGATATAGAGCAGTGATAGCCTAATGGTTGAAACTTGCCCTCTCAACCGGGAGGTCCGAGATTCAAACCCAGGCACGCACCACTGATTTATGTGCGTATTAGATATTAATTATCACTGCTTTTCGGTGAAGGAAAACATCGTGAAGAAACCTACACATCCGAGAGTTCTTAAAAAAAAGTTCTCGAAGGTGTTTGAAGTCTACCAATTCCCACTTGGCCAGCGCGATGGACTATGGCCTAAAAACTTTCTCGTTCTGAGAGAAGACCCGTGCCTATGAAATTGATCACAAATTTTCATGGGTGGCAGTGATGCCTAACTATCACGTGGAATGCAGGGTGGTTTGCTGCTTCAATCATATAACAATAAGCTGAACAGAGGCAGTTACCATTGTAAGACAAAATACATCCTAACTTATTCCAACATAAGTCGGTTAATGCAGTAATCAGCGCCTAGTATATTCCCGAACAACGTAATATTAACACATTTTCACGATAAATAGATTATTATGCTTCAAAACCAGCGAAACAAAGGCACTGTCTATACTCTATACCGTATTTGTTGAAGAGTTTGACGGCAAATTGTTGAAATAGGGTGAACAAAGGTAAAATTCAGGATACCTTAATCTACACATATAATCATCACACTTAATATTTTTTTCTTTAATTTCGTGCATACATCTCAGTAAAGAATCATTATCTTTTTTAACTCTATTAACGCTAATGCGGACGGATCTTCTCTCAAAGTGCGTAGACCATAATCTATCAGGCGTATAGATTTTTTCACGTGGAAAATATATTACCTTAAAGTAACTGATAATTAATTAACTTTAATACTCATAAAAAGTCAGTACTGCCTGTCTGGTATCCTCGGATCTCTGATTGAGAGACCGAATTTCAAAATTAATGCATATCTACATAAATTCGTACGTTTATCGCTATTACTTTTAAATGCAGCTAAGTCAATTAAACCTATTTTTACCTTTCGGATGTATTTATAATTAACTTCGGATGTATTTATAATTAATAAATTGAAGATTGAATTTAATTCGTTCGGAAATATTCGTGCTACTTTGGACAATATCAAGTTTAGTTTTCAAGTTGAATTTTGGTCGAATTTCGACCGTTGCGACGGGTGACTAGTATAGAAACTAGTTGCGAGGTCTAAAATTACTCATACTAATTTTGATATGAATGAAAACAGGGATTCCAAGTCAATCGCAAATGCGTTGCCAATCCTGAGGACTATGATGTTAGTGTCATATTAAAGTGAGCCGGCAACCACACTCTTCCACCGAAACGCAAGAAATACTCATTTAAGTTAGAAATAAATGTGGTGGTGATAACACCCCGGTCGGACTACACTGCTTAACATGCACATAATTTTAGAAAAATCAGTGGCTTGGGTTTGAACCTCGTACCTCCCGATCGAGAGGTCAAGTTTCAACCATTAGGTTATCGCCTTATTCATATAGGTATTATTTTATATGTGTTAGTATTCCACTCACTGCAAGGCTAACATAAATTAAATATTCTTTCTAAACATCTACTCAGTAAAACCAATTTCTTTGGACCTATGAACATTATGCAAACAAAGGAAATGGGATACAATGAGGCCGGAGCCAATAAAAGCCACTTCTTGCCTTTAAACACGTTTACTAACTTTTTATATTAGACTAGGCCTCTCTCTACAAGTAAGATATAAAATCACAGCATACCATTATATTTATTACTCATGTAAAACAAGATGGCAAATAAAAAGCGATATACAAATAAAAAAGACAAACCCACTGAGATTCTTGCCGAACGTTCTTAGTTGAGGTCGTGTTCCGATCCGGTGGTAGTGTTTAAAAAAATAACACGTAACTGACAAATATGCAAAATAAAGATATTTCATTTCACTATTATATACCATGAGTACCAATAATTGTGGGAGAAATTTAATCCTTTAGAGAGTTTTTGGGAAAAAGGATTATGTGGGCACTAGATAAAAAAAGTTCAACGAAACACTCACCATTGTAAAACTTGTAACACACACACAGCAAGGACTATATCACGCGCTCGTTGGTAAAAATCCTCATTTGTGATAAGCCATGGTTTTAAGGGACTCCGTAAACCACAGATAAAAACGTAAGGTTTACGTTACGAAACGTCAACAACGAAACGAGACGTCAACGTTACGAAAGTTGACGTCTTGAGTGACACCTGGATTCCTTGAAGAGTCAAACTGAATTGTATTCTGGGACACCTCCTGCTATCCAACGAATAAGTGACCCACATGGAGGACTACTATTCCGTTGGCCAGAAGTACCCCAATGCTTAAGACAAGACTTTCTGCACGATCAGTATCGTCAAAGATCCATATATATGCGATCGATTCAAACCTAATTTAGAGAGAACTCATCTTGTGTTTGTGACATGGGAGCCGACGAGGACATACCTCACCTATTATTTGATTGCCCAATATTCGGCCGGAGAAGAATCAATTTAGAACAGGAGTTAGAAACTGCTTTAAGTCCTGCAAGCCTGCCAGAAATAATAGCAGGCATAAATAGAGATAAAATAATAAAATATTGCACCGAGATTGCAGGTATAGTAATAGATAAGAACAAGACAGAAACTTCGTAATAAAATATGCATGTATAAAAGAAAAAAATGAGTATTAAAATATTTTTATTTATATATATATGTATGTATATACTACCACGTTATATTATATTCGTAAAGGCAAAGAAAATGAGTATAAAAAACAACAAAGGCCTTATCTATGATAGGGGATTTCAGAAACACAAAAAAAAAACCTAGTTTAGAAAAACTTACCAAGTAGTCAGAAAATCCAAAAGGGGGCTTGACTATCTTAGTCTTGCCCTAGTCTTGACTTAGTAATCCAGCAAAGAAGCAGCATAGGTCGTCCCTTCTTTGTGTTTTATTTCACGTAATATTCAAAGAATATCCTAATAAAGTAATGGAAAAGCTTTTAAAATACCAAAACAAATTGAAAGTACATTATCCGTCCAGTGGATAGCATTAAGGTAGGAATTGCAATGAACAATAATTACATTATATGAAAATGAAAATGAAAATGAAAAATATTTTATTCATAAACAAGAGATAAATTCATACATAAGTTTTGTTGTTGGGACATCCTTTTAGGTAAACATATACCTGTGCTAGGATGCCCCGCTCTTCCAAATAACATGGGATCTCTTTTTATAGTTACTAAAATACATATAATTTAATTCTAGAAATATTTTTAATAAATCATTACTTGTGTATAGTATGTTTATGTGGGTATGTGTGTGTGTATTGTGTGAGTGCGTGCGTGTGTATGTGTGTGTGAGCGTGTGTGTGTGTGTGTGTGTGTCTGTGTTAGTGTGTATGTGTGCGTGTGTGTGCGCGTGTTTGTGCGTGTGTGTGTTAGTTATGTGTAGATTATTGTAGTTGCTTTTATTTCATGACGTTAAAGAAAGCCTCTATTTCTTCATAATTTAATTTTGAAAGCAGGTCAGTTACAGATTTTTTAAGGTCATAATTATTAAGTGAGTGTATTTTTATTATATTATTCACCTTCTTGTATATATCAGCTGATTGCTTAGTATATTGATGCCTAGCAAATTCAGTATTTATAGAATCTGTTGCTATTGTAATCTGTTCTCTTCTTTTTAGTCTCGTGTTTGTATTTATGGTTACTGTGTTATGTCTTTTTACTATTAGTTGTTGAATATATAGTTTTCTCACACTTAATAAGCCATTTATGGCGTATAATTCTTTTGTGGGGAATCGAAAAGGTTTATGATAAATAACTTTTAATAAGGCACGTTGACTTCGTTCTAATTCAAGGAATTTAGTTTTAGATGCTCCACCCCACACTGGAATGCAGTAAGACAGTAATGATTCTGCAAGAGCTGTATAAACTTGTATAAGTAATTTATTAGTGGTAATGTCTCTCAGAATTTTAAAAGTCCAAATAAATTTCCTGATTCTGGCACTGAGTAGTTCTAAATGGGAATGCCAAGATAATTTTTGATCAATAATTACGCCTAAATATTTTGCTGAATCTATTTTATCAATGGTAGGACACCTACACATGTCATTCTCACCATTACAGTGATGTATTTGTAAGTTTGATGTAGGGGGTTGTCCTTTTTTATTTATTGAGAAACATATATAATTCGTTTTAGATGTATTAAGTGTCAGAAAGTTAGATTTAAGCCAAATAGATATATTTTTTAATCCCTTTTCAGCATTTTTATGTACTTCTTCCCAGGTTTTGCCATGAAAAACTATAGCAGTGTCATCTGCATATGAAAAGATATGTCCATTGCTTATTTTATAGCTACACAAATCGTTTATGTATATTAAAAACAAGGTAGGTCCTAAGACACTACCTTGCGGTACACCGAAGGTCATTTCAAGGTCGTCACTAGTGTAGTTTCCGACTTTTGTGCACTGAGTTCGTTTATTCAGATAGTCCTTCATTAACTGGAGTTGATTACCTCTAATACCAATATTTTCTAGCTTTTTTATAAGTATGGGGATAGATACCGTGTCAAATGCTTTTTTTAGGTCTAGGAAAACAGTCAGACATTTCTTTTTATTATCAAGATGTTTAACAATAAGTGAAGATAGGTCCAGGATTGCATCTTGTGTACATTTACCTTTTCTAAATCCGTATTGTGAAGATGATAAAATTTTAAAATTATTAAGGTATTGAACTAGCCTGTTATTTATTAATTTTTCCATTACTTTCGAAATACCACTTAAAACGGAAATTGGCCGGTAGTTATTAACTTCTGTTCTATCCCCAGTCTTGTATACAGGGGTAATAATTGCTTTTTTCATTAGCGATGGGAAGACACCCTTAGTAAAACAAAGATTTGCTAGGTAAGTGAGTATAGGAGCTAGTAATCCTTGAGAGCGCTTTAGAAATTTTGTGGGGATTTTGTCATGGCCTGGAGCACTATCTGATTTTAGATTCATGAGGATAGAAGTAACTTCTTCCTTATCAGTATTTAAGAGAACAAATGATGAAAATTGAGAATTGCAAAAATGTTTTGGTAATATGTTATGCTGTGATAATCGGTTATGAGTTTCAATTTCTTTTGCGAGTTTTACTCCTACATTAGCAAAAAAGTTATTTATTAAATTAACTGCCTTAACATGAGATGGATCTATATTTAGTAACTCAGTATTTGTTGTTTTAGTGTCTTTTAGATTAGTTAAGTATTTAATATTGTTCCAAAGCACTTTGGGGTTCTTAGTTATTAATAGTTTCCTATCATATGTGCGTTTGAGTTTCTTAATCAATTTGTTGCAGTAATTGCGATATCTTTTATATGTTATTATAAGAATTTCATCGTCCGAATTTAGTTTGAGTTGTTTTTGCATTTTATTCCTATTCCGTATACAGCGTAAGACTCCTTGAGTTATCCAGGGTTTTATTGTTCTTTGTCTTTTAGGTAGGGTCACATTATGCGTGTTTTCTTGTAAAGATTCAATTATTTTACTTGTTAACTTCTCAAGAAGAATGTTAGGATCATCGCAGTGAAGCAAAGAAGATAAATTTTTGTTTGCGAGAGTAATCATAGCATTGTCAAAGTCAATATATGTTTTAGTTTTAATAATCTCTGTAGTGTATTTTGTTTTAGCCAAACTACATAAAATCATATTGTGATCGGTTATAGTTGTATTCAGAACAGCTACTATCGCGGTAACCTTTTTTTTATCTAGTTTTAACATGAAGTGGTCTAAGCATGAATCATTCCTGGTTGGCATCATGTGTCCTGGTAGTAGTCCAAACGTGGATAGCATGTTTAGGTAATTATGTCTATTTTTATGATCTCCAGAATTTTCATTAGGTTTTTGAATAAGATTAATGTTTATGTCGCCAGTTATTACGATATTTTTAGATTTTTTTATTGTATCTAAGTGTTTCTGAAGTGATTCAGTAAATCTATCAGAATTCACGTTTGACGGTGACCTATATACACCTAGTAAAGTATAGTTAAATATGTCAATTTGTAAGCATGATGCTTGATCTAGGTGAATCTCTGTTACTTTAGGGTTAAGATTATTTTTAATAAATATTACTACACCGTCATTTTGATTGAGACGATTAACTGTAGCAAACGATGTGTAATTACGTAAATTAGGTATGTTTTTATTATCATCGAGTCTGCATTCTGTAAGTATTATTATGTCAATTTCATGTTTTAGGTTTGAAAGTGTAACTTCTAAGTCATTTATATTTTTATACACACTTCTTATGTTCTGTGTAATAATAGTTAAGTCTTTTTTATTTATATTTATATGTTTATTTAGGTTTTCAATATCACAGTTAAATGAAGTAGCTATTTCAGTTTTGTCTAATTCTTTTAGTGTTGAAAATGTGTTATCCATTCTGAACCAATGTATATGGGACGTACGCTCGGCATAAAATTCGAGTAGGTAAAGTGACAATAATATTTATATATACATAAACATTTATATGATAATATTTTTGTAGGGGAAACAAAGTAAGACCTGCAACTATGACCCTCCAGCGGGTTAGCATATATATTAGCAGTGAGTTTTGTGTTAGTGTATATAAGTGTGGCGAGTTCAGTATTATGAATAGTGTAAGTTTAGGTGTGTAAGTGTGTGTAATATATGTCATATGGTATGTTTGAGGTGTGTGTTTGTAAGTGTAGTGTGAGATAAGTTTTTGTACAATGCAGTGGTTTATATAGTAAATTAGAAATACAAGATAATTAGACACTGTATTCACTAGGTATAGTCAGTCTTCCTGTTGAAGTTTTTGTATTTGAGCCTCATTTCTAACTAGAATCACTCGAGTATTGTCGTCTTTTCTGATGTAAACCTTGCCATAAGACGTCCAGCAGTATTTATATAATTTAGATTTAGTTAGTTCTCTTGCAAGATAATATAGACGGGAGGACTTAGCTGTAAGATTTTCAGAAATAAAGACAGGCGTGTCAGCCTCACTGCTTATTCCCAAATGCTTTGCACAAATTTTTGTTCTATGTTTAATATTGAAAGACTTACTCATCTTTAGAAAATTATTTTTAGTTGTTGTAGACATAGTTTCAATTATAATAGGTGTGTTCCTTTGTCCTTCTTTTCTTACACGCACTCTATAGATATCTCTTATTTCCGACCTGTTAATTTCACAACTAATATTTTTAGACAAACAGGTTATCATATCGAGTAAATCCTCCTTAGTTTCGTTGTCCTTCCTTGGAACATTTTTAATTTCAAAACTGGTCTTTCTCAAATCCTTTTGCATGTCCTCAATTTTATCCTCCAAAATAGTTATATATTTCCTGTCTTCCTGCGCCTGAATTTCCAATTTTTCAATTTTCTTTTTATATTCTTCGTTTTGAGATGTCAGGAATGCAATTGAGTTTTCGATATTTCGGTTAGATTCCTGTATGTCGGCCAGTGTCGGCACAATCTTCTTAATTTCATCACTATGTGTAGACATCATAGAATGTATTAATTTTTTCATCTCTTCCTTAAAATCAGAAAATTCCGCACTAAAAACTTCGTTTTCCCTCTTTCTTTTGTTTCGGTGCGAGATTAGATAATTTATGCACTTGATGATTGGTTTTAATTATAGTCGCAATAGTTAATTTGTTATGATATTTCTTTGCGATATATCCACACAGGAATAGTGATCATACCACGTAACTTTGCTTTTGCCACTCGTAGACGATAGATTAGCATCGAGTACGTAGCGATCCTCGTAGGTATCGTAGCACAGAGTTGTAGCAGCTTCGTAGCACTGGATGCACGCCTCGGTTGATGAGCGAGATAGCAATTGAATTTATTATAGATGTATCGGAATAGATATTTTTTGAGTTATGTGTTCTTGTTATGCGTTATACGAATACTTGTTGTACGAATGCTACGTATTCCCTGAACAGCTTTTAGGACCAACATCTCCATACTAAAAGAACTGAAGGTGAGAACAAGGCTCTCCACCATATGCCTCCAGCGCATCCTGGCCTACTTTGGACACATTGCTAGAAAACCTGATAATAACCTGGAGAAGCTAGTGATAACGAAAAGCTAGGGAAACTACAAGGCAAGAGGCCTCGGGGGCGAAGCCCGAAAAGATGGTCGGATCAGGTATCCGAACAGCTAGATACCAGTATCACCCGATCATTACATTGTGCCAGTGACCGCCAGAAATGGCAGAAGCTCATAAGGGAAAAAACTGAGGAGGGGCATCACGATACTCAGCAATGAGTGAACGACCCCAGGAGGAGGAGTGTTCTTGTTATATAACAATCGAATAATTTAGAACAGTGTTAATGTCATGAAAAGCTCTTTAATTTTGTTAATCTATACTAATATTATAAAGCTAAAGAGTTTGTTTGTTTGTTTGAACGCGCTAAACTCAGGAAGTACTGGTTCGAATTGAAAAATTATTTTTACGCTGAATAGATAATTTATCGAGGAAGGCTTTAGGCTACATAACATCACGCTGCAACTATTAGGAGCGAAGAAATAATGGAAAATGGTAAAAAAAAACAAGGATAATTATTCATCCTTGAGGGCTTCCGTTGCGTGTGCTACGAAAACGGTTCAAGATACCAAAAATTAAAACCATTCTACGCGGACAAAGTCGCTGGCACGGCTAGTTATACATATGTATGCACAGTTACCCATAAGTAATATTTATCACAATCATCTAAATTACAAAATGATGTTATCCGTTTCCAAAAAACTAGAACAGTTCTAGATTTTATCAATTTTAACTTATTTTTTATTAATGTTACATTTCATATTTTGGTTAGGTTAAGTTAGAACACACACAAATTCACAGCTTTTAGTTGCTCAATTTAGTCCGACTAAATTCCCGCATTTAAAATATCTATACAATAGAGTGTACTCAGGCTAAATGAGATTGTATAAGCCAAAGCGCTAGATTCCAGGAATCGCGCTCGCACTAATGCATGCAAAATATAAACCCTACTACAAACGATACGGCGTAGTACTACAGCCTACGGGTTCCAACCACCCCCGCAGTGCAACCCGTCTGGGTCGTTGACCCAGCCACCGCTACGCACTCTTGCAGATGGTAGTGTAAACGCGCATGTCCAACAGAGTAGCCAAGTTAGTGGCATTTCCATTGTTTTAAGGTGTAAAAAGCAATTTTAGTACCTTCACAGAGAGGTAGAATTGTTTACATATATTTATGGGTGTTTCGAGTTCTAAATTCCAAGTTAAGATACTTAATCTGACCTAATACCTTTTTTTCGACATGCCTGCCTTAATGTAGATCGCAACAAAATCGACGATTAGGTAAAAAAATACATTAATATAAAATAATTTAAAATTAAATAAGAAATACGCCAAATTGTATTACATTTTGAAATCGGAATTTGAAAAAATTGATTTTTTTTTTTTTTTAATTTTAAACCATTCTTATAGGAAAAAGATTAGTTTAGCTGGCAACGTGGTATTTACTTCATTTTACGACAGTCGGCTTCCAGACTTGGAGCGGGAATGTCGCGCGCACGCGCATAAATCTTGGCGTCGATGTCTCTTAAAATGCAAACATTATCATTTTTATTTCAATAAAAGTTTTATGAGCTATAAATGTATGTCAAAAGTCTGATATTACAATATTAGTCACAATTCTTCTAGGTAATAAAAGAATGTGATCTAGTTAAAAAACTAAACGAACTAACTAAACTATATTCATTCTTCTTATTAACCTGTTTGGACTTCAGACGGTCAACAAAACTACAGTAGTTACGCGCTTTTCCACAGATTTAAATCTAGTTTCGACTATAGGTACCATGTAAAAATCTAGCTCGCCCTTTGTCGGCATTTTTCGCGCATGTTCGAAATTTCTTTTAAATCCTCAGTAGCTCAGTACGCTTCGAACCATGGTGGGGGAAGGTCGCGCGTATGCGCACAGTCTCCAAACTATTTACGATGTGTTTGTTACACATTTTAAAATGAAACGGGTACTCACGACTTGCGATTTTGGAATTAAAAATATATTGAAATGTATTATATACAAGATTTAAATCGTGTATATAATGTACACGCCGTAATTCAATCTATTTCATTTGGTCATTGATTTATTAATGACTTTTATATGATGTTTATTATCTTAGCTATTATAATTGTTTGTACAAATTTATGTATTTATCTTCAGTATAAAAACTAGTTCATTTTTATCAAATAAAGTTGTTACAGGTCCTTTTAAAATTCTTTTCTTTGATTTCTCAAAATTATTTTAATAGCGCACATATGTATTTTGTACAAACACAGAGATAATTTAAAACAAACTATTGTTGTAAACTCCATCGACACTTCAATTTCAATCGGCCGTTATTTACTTACTTTTTACAATTTTAATTAAGCTTCCATATCAAATTTCGATATCAAATATTAGCATTGCTATTTCATATTAATTGTTATCAAATTTTTCGTTGTATGTTTTTGGCTGCAACTCCATGTCTCGTTGTTAACCTTATTCTTTCACTTCTAGGTTCGGGTCTATTCTCATAATGAGGAAGATTTGGCTATAGGCAAACACGAAGATACATTATTTTGAAAATATATTTATTAAACCTCTTCAGTTTGTAGGTTTCCTTGCGATGTTTTCCTTCGCCTATAAGTGATTATTGATTTCTAATACTCCCATCATTTTAGGAGAATCTGTGGTAACTGGGATTCGAACCTAAGACCCTTTGGTTATTAGGCTACCACACTACTCAACGTCATGTCTAAATTGGCTTAATAACTGTTATTATAGACAATAACAAAGAAGGTACAGATGCTCTACCAAATACCATTTTAGTAAGTATCCGGTTTTTGCACACCAAAAGAAATATCTGCTCAAGAGAAAGAAAATGGAAACTGTGAAACTTGTATTTAGAACTGCAAATATTTATAATTTCCAAGACGGTGTTATTATAATTAGTTTTATATGTTATTAATATTATAAATACGTAATTTTATGAGGATGTATGTATGCCCATCGGGTGGTAGAATCAGTTTAGGTTGACCGGGGAGGTACCACCGCCACACCTATTTCTAGCGTGAAGCTATCTCAGTCCTCGGGAGTAGTACCATAGCTTCCTTATTCTGAATCGCAATGAAATAAAAAATACTGAAGATATCTGTTTGTTATATTTTTCGCATTGAAAATATCTTAAAGTTTTGTTTTAAATCATTAAAAAAAATGATATCGGGCAAGTGAAACCTCCCAATAACAATGCACTCAACGAACCGATTTGGCGTACTTTGCATGACCCGCTCCAATATGTTGGCCACTTTCTCGCGAATGTTGACTTTCAGTTCATCAAGAGTCCTTGGACCGTCGTTTAAGACCCGGGAATTCAGATAACGCTACAAAAAGAAGTTGCACGGGGTCAAATCTTGAGATCGAGGCGGCCACTCCATAATATAACTTCTGGAAGAGATGAAGCATCTCCCCGGCTTGTCTTCATCAAAACAACAAGGCCTGATAACCTGAATTGAGAATATCGCGAAAAAACCTCATAGGGACCGAAATTACGGTCTTCATAAAGAATTTGCCACATAGAACCCAACTATCCAAGGACCTACTCTTGAATGGGAGCAGAGCGATGCGGTGTTTAGATCGCTGACTGACTGTCGTTCTGACGGGCCGGGTGCCTGCCTGGGTCTTCTTTCACAACTATTCCCGTTTTTCAAAAAATGTTGACGCAACCAACAATTGTATTTCGATCTGGAACATGGGCCAAGGCGCGAGATTGAAATGGTTTCGGAAGGCGCGTTAGCTTGTGACCCAGCCTTGAAAAAGAAGGCCTCTACGGCAATTTCCTCATTCTAACAAGGCATCTGAAAACTGGCTTTGGAAGAGAACAAAACTTTAAGACTTCCAAAAGAAACTACTTATACCCCTCCAGATAACTGGCAGGCGGAACGGTACTCATTTCAAATAAGGAAGTTATGCTGCCTCTCTCCTTATAGTTTCAAGTATGAATACACTTAATAGAATGTGTAATAATACCCAAGTAGCATGATTGGCAGGACCTTCCTATACACTATATCAAAATTCATATACGAAGAGAATATCAAATTCACCGCTTCAATACGCTTCCGACATGTGAATCTACACTGTTTACGTATGCTACATGTAACATTGGACATATTTGTATAGGTACAGCAGAAACACGTCGGTTGCACGAACCCCCTTTGAATCCTGTTTGAATGCGCGGCGCACGTGGAAATTAAATCGGATTTGAATCCTACATTTTTTGTTTACTAAAACCCATGTTGCGTTCCCAATTTCCTATTGAGGAAAATAAAAGAGTGCAAGAACGGAAAACAAATCAGATTGTTTGCTTTAATAGTTATTAATACACATAATAATCCGATTCGTTACAAGGATGGGCGATAGTGAGAATATGTCATTAGTTATGAGTGCAAACAGATAACTTTAATATCTCTTCGTTTGAAATGTCTTCGAGTCATATATACTAAAGAAAAACATAGTGTATTCCTACCCATTATGTTGCACATTTTATGCTTCTTTTTTCTACTTCTGAGCCGCAAAAACCGAACACAATTGCAAAGTTAAACTTATTTCTTTCGTAAAATCTTGGTTAAAGAAGAATTACATGAGAATGATGCAGCTATAGACAGTCAATACTCACACTGCATGTGCAAGTTTTGGAATCATATGGGTATTTTCAATTAATTATCATTTCTGTAACGGACATGGAATGAGCTTCTTCCTGAGGTATTCCCGGAGCGCCAAGACATGGCGCTCTTCAAGAAAGCTGTGAAAAGAGCTCTCCTTCGAAGCCGCTGATACATTAGCGACTCTTCTGGTGTTGCAAACGTCCGTAAACCATGGTGACTACTTTCCATAAGGTGGCCCATCTGCCTTATCGTTAGATACAACTATTAAAAAATGGATATGGAATAAAATCGTAAAACAACATGATGTTTATATTGTGGGCCGTATTTTCTATTGTGGTTTAGTATGACTAAAGCCAATTACATTCTCAAAGAAGGTCCGTGCCTAGTTGTGCAACAATACAGCTTGGTGCAGCAGCATTGTGGTGAGAATTTGTAACAATTGATCTGTGTGCACTGATTCAGAAATAACAGAGACCCGACAATTGTGTAGAACTGTAAGCTCTTTACATTGTTCAGGAATAAACGGAACGAGTCCCTTAAGAAAAACTTGTTTTTCATAAACTGTAAGCAAAGTTGTTTTAAGTCGTGACACCTGATTTTCTTTTGAATGGGCTCAAATACCAGTAAAAAGAATTAAGTATCTCGAATAAAAATCAAAACAAGCCAAAGCTTTAGTTACCAGCGAGAAGCTTAATAAAAATGAACCGACAAAAAATAATGTTGAAATTTATTTCATATATCTCTACCATGTTCTTTCTGGCCGATCTACTGCGGTAATGTTTGGAATATGTGAACGTTGCAAAATATAATTCCCGGGCATGCTTCTATAAACGTAACGAAAGAACGTAAACGATGAATTTGTGGCTTATCATATAGCGCACATTATAACGGAATAATATTTTTTTCACTTTATTTTACTCCTTTCAAAAACAGTAAAATAAGTGTTACATCATTTGTTATAATAGTTTTCACAATTCTTGATTTAAAATTGGTAAAATTTCTAAATTTTCAACCCCTATTAGGAGTGGTATCAAAACCAATCTACTATTAACATTTCAAGGTTATAGCTTAAATACTATTTAAGCTATAACCTAAACTACTGTTTAGGCTATTCAATTATTAGTAAAGTATTACGTAGAAATCTCACTCCTGGTCATGGTCTCTTCTTCTATTGAGATAAAAGCCAGATATTCAACCCGTAAACAAATACAGACACTTCATAAAATGTTCCTGAAATTCCGTGCACCGGCCTTAAAGGCCCTACGTTTACTGTTCATTCGTTTGTCCCTATTAAAAATGTCGGATGTTAAAATTACTAAGACTATAATTATAAGACCCTTTCATTTGCAACAAGACATATTTTTCAATGAATACGAAGATGCACTAACATAAATTTAATACGTCACAAGCCACAAATGACCTTTATAAATAATTTTAGTATCATTGCAATTAAAGGTTGTCAGCTTAAAGCTAAAATTAACCGGTGAACAAATTTTACTTATGGTGATAATCTGACATAAAACCTTTTAAATATTGTATTGATAATATTTTTAAAATTTGCGTCACTTACTAATCAACTACTTAGAGTCTTACACGCGCCAAAAAAGCACATTATAGATACACATTCGACCTTGTTAACAGAGACAGACGAATTCAATATAACTCAAAAATCACTTACCCTGCGATCGGATTTGCGGAAGCCTTGATGGACGCGCCAGACCAGCGTGTGGCCAGCCGAGGCGACTTCGGCACCGAGCTCGAAGTACTGCAGGATGGGGTTGCTGTCGAGCGACGGTTTATTCTCGGCTTCTCCATTGCACTTGAATTTGGACATGAGCCCTTGCACGCTGGCCGGTAAGATTTTGTTTAGAAGCGGCTCAGCGGAGGAGGATGAAGAGGATGACGTTGAAGGGCGGTTACGAGACTCCCCTGAAACAAAAAAGTGTGTGTGTGTCAGCGCCGATGCACGACTGGAGTTTACTCGCATTTAAAATAGATAGCGCCATACTCCTACAATAAAGATATAAATAATACCAATACACGGTTCATTTTAAAAAAATATATCTAAAATATAAGTACGTATTAAAATATTAATATTGTACGTATTTACAGACTATTTACATTACTTATCTTAACGATTTACTATTTGAAATACCATTGAGATTTCGGTAAAACATAATCACGAAACCTATGCATACCATCCACGCGTATTGATAAAATAGTTTTAACTAGATGGCGTTATACTCAATAAAAAAGGTAACGAGGTCATTTATCAGTAGATTATACTCCTCATATTTTTATCATACCGGGCCCTTATATATGCAAAACGATTTTTAAGGAGTAAAACCCAAAAAATATGCTTAACAAATTTCGGTATATGAAAAAAAAGGTAATGCAGTAAATGATATAAATTAACGATGTCTTTTTGTAAAGGTTGAAGTCGCAAACGAGTTTCTGAGAGCTTTTACTCTCATCGCTGGCACTCATGGACATTTGTAAACAACTTTATTTGAACTGAAGTTCTACCTGAAGCCAACCATAAATACAATACCTTGTCACTCCATAGGGTTAAAATACTCGCCTAGTTAAAATACCGGCAACCACATCTTTATCGAAACATAAGAACTGCCGTATCCTAGACATAGGAGTGGCGGTAGTACCTTTCCAGTCAAAGTATACTTGACTTGTTACATATGAGGTAAAGATGTTAATCGTAAGGTGTAGAAACGCGGCTGTAAATTTATATTATGTTTGTCTAAAGTCCATAGGCGGTAGCAACCACTCACCATTTTGGTCATATAAAAATACTTTATTTAAAACAATGAAAATAGTCCGTAACGATGTAATCTACTTGATAAAGGGGCGCCGCTCATTAACATCCTCAATTTTCGGTACTCCAAAAAGGCTTTAAAATTTTGATTTGGCTTTTGAAATATGAAAAAGTGCAAATAATAACGTCATCTTAATACAAAAAAGTTAATTATAATTAGTAACTCCATTAAACAATAACAACAAATATTACAGGGAACGCAAGGTTCTATTCGGAAGGTAAAGAAATGTTCGTTTTAAAGAAAAACAAATGGCAAATAGCTAATCAACGAGAAAATAGTTGATTAAGTAAAATTAATAATCACATACATAACTGAAGCTGCCAAGATTAAAAATACATGGAAGTTAATTATGTAATGTTCATGAAAGCTGAAAAGCTATCTTTGTTAGCTTAATCCCTTAAAAAGAAAAAAGGAATCAAGTTTGTTATATAAAAAATAACGTCGAAAATAAATATAAAACACGAACAAAGACACAGGTAATAACTAGTTAAAGACAAAATGGGTCTTATTAAAAGTGGTTCGTTAAAATTGGACAGGGCAATGAACAATAATTCCTAACAATAGTTTAATGAATTAAAATGTACCGCAATTAATGTTCTTCAGAAATTAACCCTCATTGGCCAAATTATACCGACCGCAGAACGGTAACAATGGCACACACAATAGTATATTTCCAACAATAGCGTATGTCTCGAGAGCACTAGGCAAATCGCCATTTACGAAAGTACCCTCCTTTGTCGATTTGAAATTCGGCCTGTTTGGGGATCTAGGGTTTGAATCCCAGGAAAAAACACTTGATTTTTCAAGGTCAAGTGCGTATGAAAACGAATCAAACCACGTAAGTAGTTATTTTGAAGCAAGCATGCAGTCTGATTAGAAAGTGACACTTTTGCCAATAGATCTGTACCTAATCTATTCCAGATAAGATAATAGTCCTATCGGTCAGCCATAGATTTATCTCCTGACAGTTAAGGTGCCTGCTTCCTTTATGACATGAGACCTTCCTTGCCACGTCAATTCCAGATACAGCAGCACTTTCCACTGCCGCAGTGGTGTCTGCGGTTTAAGGTGAAACCGCACTAGAGTGTGACTGCAGCGGAGCGGCGCATCGCAACATCGAAGCGGCGCGTCAAGAAAAATATTATTGCCATTGTTTGATATGAAATAAAACGCACTATAGCCGTACTACAGCAAAGCGGCGCGGCGCGTCGCGACATAGTTGACTCCCAGAGAATATTTTGCCGCTCCGGTCGCGTCGCGCCGTTCCGCTGGCGCTAGTGCGGGTTAGCTAGCGGCGGCGGAGTGGCGCGGTGCGACCAGTCCAGACCAGAGACCTATTGCTTGACGAAATGATGTATTTTGTAGTTCTATGTGAGGTTTCATACTTTCATAACTTGCAACAACTCATAAAATTTATCTTTTGTCATCTTGACATAAGTATGAAATCGGTCAGGTTCTTTTAAGAGTCTTGGAAAAAGTGTGTAATACTCTCTTTCTTTACATCGAGAATTTGGAATATCATGCACGCAGCTTTTTATGTCTTTCCAGTTTTTCTCCCTCTTCGCAAATAAAGCTATCAATTCATCGTCAATTTGGTCCATGTTCTTCGTCACAGAACAAACAAATGAAATGAATTTTTTGCCGCTCCCTGTAGCGTCGCTGCAGTACAGTGCGTTTAGATAGTGCCGCGTCGCGGCGCGCCTCTCCGCTGCAGTGTCGCTCTAGTGCGGTTTCACCTTTAGACGTACAGAGATTTCTATCACTTTCATAATGAAAATGACGAAGTAAAATTTTGATAGCTAGGTTCGAAACGTACACTATTTTATTTTTATTTATTTATTATCTAGATACGCCATCGACTTATCACTATACATTATTCTTTCTACAATTCGTTTGGTGGAGAGTGAATCGCCATTAAGGGTATATACCTACAGTACTCATAATTTATAACAAGTGCATAATATATGTAAGTGAATCTAAAAATAATAAAATGAGTGAAAAAAAAAACAAATTGTTTCAAAACCGATACAATAAAAAACCTTCAAACAAAATATAGGTTATTTTGAAGGTTGATCGGAATTCTTTCAAAATACTTGTAGAAAACTTGAACTTAAGCATATGTTAGACCTGACTATCCTAGATATGCATAACTAACTAGATCCATTAATATAGTTTTTATTTAGGGTTGGACATTTTAGCGTCGGGTAATTGCGGGTGACCGCAAACCAAGTGACATCCAGGCATCAAAATGACGGCAGTCACAAACAAACCGACCGCAAAACATTTGACTGCCGTTACATGTAATTACAACTAGTTATGGAACTTCACCAAAAGCATTTTAGATTAGTTTCTGAAAGTTTAGACGAATACAAATAGAATTTGATATTTTGATATAAGTAAGTTTCGTCGAGTGGCGACCACGTTTAGGTAAAAGGAGCACAGGTCGCCCCCCACCAGGTGGACCGATGACCTGAAGAGGACAACGGGAAACCGTTGGATTCAGAAGGCACAGGACCAGTTGGAATAGCGTCATTTAGGAGAGGCCTATGTGCAGCAGTGGATGTCAAAGGGCTGATGGATGGATGGATGGATGTTTCGTCGTCAATCATTTTTGTCCCACTTTTAAGCACGGGTCATATCTTAGAAAGTCTAAACAAACCTTATCCTCTTTGAGTGAAGCCACACTTATTTCAGGCATGAAACAGTACTTGAGTTTCAATGGAAGGGTGTCATTGCCGGCACACTTGACACTATGAGGCGACCACGTAGACCCCGGGGGTGGCTACGTATCTGTACTTGACTTCAGATAGATACCATGTTCTATATAAAGTTACTTGTCCATGGGCGGCAGTGACCGTTTACCATCAAGTGGAATGCATGCTCGTTTGCTACCTCAATATTATGTAGTGTACCACACTGGCCAAATATATGTAGATAAGCAGACTTCGTTTACCTCATAGATGCCTTAATTTAAAGAACGTTCAGGAATTTGTATTTTCTCATTACATTTCCGCTAAATTAAAGCCAGTGCTCATTAACTTCAAATCTGTAAATATCTTTGAGAAATCAAACGTGCCTGAGCCTTGAACGTCGAATCTCTCGATTGAAAGGTAGAGTTTCATACCACTACTATACTAATTATTAGTATTGCGTAATTACAATTAGTTGACTTGGTTCATTCAGAAAGATGACCTTGTTTGATTTATAGATTAATATGTATCAAGTGCTTCGTACTCATTTTTTTTTATGAGATTGAAGTAGCAAACGAGCATGCAGTTCACCTGATAGTAAGTGGTCACTGCCACGCATGGACACCTGTAAGCAACTTCATACAGAACAAGAGGTTCTATCTGAAGTCAATCACAGATGCGTCGCTACTCTGTAAGATTAAGATGGTCGCCTCAGACAAAAGTGTGCCGGCAACCTCACCATTTCATCGAAACGCAAAAATTGCTTCACGCTTGAAAAAGGGTGTGGCGGTGGTACTTTCCCGGGCGAACTATACTGGTTGTACTATCTATCAAATCATTTCCACACTGTATCACCTCACAACTAAGAGCTAGAACATACTCCATGCTGCTCAAATACCTAATAATGAACGGGACATACACAAGAGTACACGCATAGTTCAGTAGTACACACAGCCTCCATTGTAGCACGGGCCTACCCCCTCCGGGAGGTCCCACAGGCACAACTAATTCGTAATTCTGTAGGTGGTGGAGTTGAATGGACTAATTGAATCTTCTCATCAACACATTATTTTTCCAATGCTGGGCACGGGTCTCTCAGATTGAGAAAGCTTCATGACATAGTCAACCGCGCTGGCCAAGTGCAATTGATAGGCATTGGTAGGCTGATTGAATGTTACTTTTACATCATTAAATAAATGTATATTTTTTATTTAAATTCATAACACAATGTCGAATGATGAATGGTACACAAAACATGCAATAAGCTTGATACAGGTCATGAAACAACGTTAGCTATCAAATAAAAAGGAGACAATAACAAAACCATATAAAGCGACTTCAGTTGCATTTCTAGCTTACGACTTGAAGTTGAACATTCCACGAAAATAAGAATTCAATATATGCGATTGTTAAGAGCCTGTACAGTTGATCGCTGGAACAAATACGAAAACATCGAGCAGCTTTTAATAACTGATGTAGAAATGAGAAAATATTTTCTACCTTCTCAAGGTTTCAGTTCATAAAATGGCCGCATCAGACGTAGATCGATTCCGTTTCACTGCGTTTAGGAATTAAATTCCTTGGGCTTTATTCTAAAGCTAGATAATAGCGTGTAGCACGGAGCTAGCCGAATTTTATTAAAGGCATAAGTGCTTTTTTTAATATTTTTTCTGTATTAATAAAAAATCTTGCTAAATATTAAAATGCATTAGAAACGTTATATCTCGTGAAAAGGGGAACATATAGGCAATTGACTGGGAAACATTGAACACAATGCACATAATAATAGTTAAGTACTTAGTAATTTATCATAGCAAAAAGTTTATTTTGGATAGAATTCAATGTCATTCTGGATATCAATACTTTAATACTCATTTTGTTTTAGAATTTGGCTGTTATTTACACAAATGTTTTTGTTACGATTATTTTATACAGAACAATTAGCAATTCAATCATATCAATAAAAGTATATAAATACATTTTTTATGATAATTCTCCTCCACCAGTGTAAGATAGAACCACAGTTCATTACGGAAATGGATATGAAATATGAATGTTCACAGGCAACATTGACCACTTATAACGTAGCAAACTAAATTCTTATTTACTACTTCAGTGTTATTAACAGTCTCAAAGTTTCTTGTCAATATTGTTCGTTGTGGTTCATAAGAGACAAGCACAAGCAAAATACCACAAACACATGTAAAATTTATGGTATCCTACCCGTCATTGTCAGAGAGTTATTTTTATAGTACTACTCGACCAAAACAATTAGGCGCACGACAGTTGAAACGCCATTAGAACTAGGGATTTCCCATCCCGATACGAAGTATATTCTATTACCAAATACCATAAGTATGTAGGTATACCATTATTATAGTCGAATATTTATTAAAGCACTTTCATGTGTTTAATATATTCGCAGACATGGAATATTTTCTTTCTTTTTTTATGTGTGTAAGATGCCTGTTGCAGCACACATTCTATTTTCGACTTTGGAGACAGGAGTACTGAGCCCAATACTCTTCTCTTGTTAAAAAAATGCATATTTTTAATGTAAGAGTCCATTCTCCTCCACGAAGAGTCTTTTTCCTACCCATTTTGAGATTTATAGACGAATAATCAACTAATTTAATAATAACTTTAAAAATTCAACAATCACTCATTAAACTAACATTACCTATAACGAAATAATATTAAACACGTGCTGGCTAACGTAAACACCTAGACGATACACGACTGCACGTCACTAGGGGATGCGCGGGGTAAGAATCGAGATGCGGGGTATTGAACCACTTTTGTTTTATGCGCCTAATTGTTGTGGTCAAGTAATACATGACAGTATGCTTGAGATTCAAAATGGCACTCTCAGTGGCTGATCCTGACTGGAAACCAAACTGGGCCTCATGAATCCCAATGTATCCACTCAGACGAGCGTCAAGTACACTGTCAAGTATCTTAGCCGTTGTGGTGGCAAGTGAGATGGGCCTATAGTTAGATATGCCTGATACATCACCTTATTTACAATAGGCACCACAACAATTCTCACTAGAGACTCTGGCAAGTATGAGTGGCTCAAGTTTAAAAAGCATTGCCAACATGCGAGGTACGTGTAGTC
This sequence comes from Spicauda simplicius, assembly GCA_949699795.1. NCBI lineage: Eukaryota > Metazoa > Arthropoda > Insecta > Lepidoptera > Hesperiidae > Spicauda > Spicauda simplicius. The sequence goes on along the minus strand of OX453056.1, from coordinate 4,622,234 downwards.
CTGCATATCTGAAATGTCGATGCTAAGACCGTCATGTCCAGGTGTTTTACCTCCTTTCATATGCTTAATCACAGCTGCAATCTCTGTTGGTGAGATGATATAACAGACATGGGCACGCTGGTCTCAGCATAGATCGCTTGAGATACATACGAGATGATGCAGCATTTATCTTGTTAAGAATTACCTCCAAAAATGGTTAATTAAAAATGTAATATTCGGTACTTCAACTTAAAGCCAACCCGCTACGAAATACACAATTCACGTTTATAAAATTAAATTTTAAAACACCGTGTATTGTGCCTCAAAATTTGGCATGAACAAAATTTACCTTTTGAACACGTCATTGCGTACAATTTCGCTTTGAATAAAAGCGTTTATTCATTTGCCTTACGATAACGGAATATCGTTGACCATACGCAGCCAGTGGTATCGACAGGCATTAAAATGAACAACAATAGCTTCACAGACGCTTACCAATTAGGTAAGTGTACACTGAACTGACATCTAAATATTGTGTCAGTACTGATGTTTGATATCGGTCTTATATCCGTACGTATTCTGTTACAGTCACGCTAACGGATTTATGAATAAATCATATAATTAGATATATGTTTTTTCGAAATTTTGTTTGACTTATGTAACATTATCTTATTTTTGCGACTTGTATTGTAAAAGAATTGTGGCCATGTGGTGTCGGTCTTGAATAGCACCACTCCCTCTCTTCCCGTGGATGTCGTAGAAGCCGACTAAGGGACTTTAAACCAGGTGATGGGCAGCAGAATCTCTCTGAGAACTTTTAAATATACTGCGGTTACCAACCGCACAGCCGAGTCGAGTTTATCGTCAACAGATCCCTTGTCAACAACGTTGTGTAGATCAAGAGCGTGTCTCCCAGTATAGCATACTCAGAGTATCTGATGGTCATACAGGTATATTCAAAGCCTCAAAATATACTTCATGGTTGTGATGGGGAACTTCAACGCAATGCTGGGCGTTCAATGAGGCGATGAGTTGAAGGTGGAGACTTTTAGCATTGGTAATCGGAGCCATCGAGGCCAATTGCTGGCTAACTTCTTGGAAAAGGAAAAATTATATATGAACTCCTTCTTCAAGAAGAAGCCTCAAAGGAAATCGACTTGGATGAGACCCGATGGACTCCTACTGGACTACCTAAAACGAGATTGACTTCATACATTCAGACAAGCGGCATATATTTAACGATGTCTTTGTGATCAACAAGTTTAAGACCAGAGGCGATCACCGGATGGTAAGAGGCACGTTAAATATCAAGATCAAGCTGGAACGGTCCCGCCTTATGAAGTCAATACTCCGTCCAAGATCTTGTCAAATCCAGGGCTCGGAAGACTTTCAACTCGGGCTACGCAATCGCCTGGAATGCCTAGAAAATTACGTTGATGTTGACGAAATGAACACTACGTTGATAGAAACTGCTCACAAGGCAGGGTCGAAGAACTATAAGACCCCCTCTAATAGAAATGCTCAAAAATTGTTGGGCTAAACTCTCGACCTTATGGCAGAACGGCGGGCAATGTGTGTGCAGTCTACAATAGAGTGGTGGTACCTCCCTGGTCGAACTACACTAGCTTTACTTGGCAAATAATATCCCAATAATTGACCTTTTGATAAGTCAACAAGGCAGGAAACCGATTTTATTGTTACTGATATTTTAACATATATAATTAACTTTAATATACCATCAATATCGGTTTAGTATGGATATGAATGGATCGATTATGTTTACATAGTCGGCCTTTGTGAAAGAACTTTAAAATAAATATCGCAAAGTTTGGGTACAAAAATATTCGTTTGACGTCAGGGCTTCCATTACGAAGCCAACGAGACTTCACGGCCAATGTCAAAGGCTCGGCAAGCGCCTGCAAACGATTTTCAACCTTTGAACCTTTACATTGAAAATGGATGTTTGAAATATTCGTCGTAATTAATGTTTATCCCAATATTCGACGCTGGTCTCCTTTAGATCTAGGAAGTTGGCCATAGTCCGTCAAGTTGGCCAGGTATGGATTAGTAGGCTTACAACACTTCTATTTTAGAATGTTTAGAGATGATAACTTGAATCGACTGGAGCTAACTTTCATTACCATGTAAAATACATGATTGTAATTATATTTAAAGAAAATGGATATAAATAAAAAAAAAGACAAACAAGCTGAGTTTCTTGCCGGATCTTCTCAGTTGAGGTCGTGTTCCGATCCGGTGGTAATGTAAGAAAAGAAAAAAAATGTAAATGAGAATTTGTAAATGCCCCGTAGGCCTATACAAAGTATTCATTCATTTCATTTCAATCACTTATATCTTTGCTTAAGCATAACCAGAATTGTTTGATTTGTTCAAATGACTTAGGTATATAAATATCCAAATAACTGTAAAAGTAAGATTAATATCTATCGCTTGACACATTATTATTATTATTATTATCTCCCACTGCTGGACATATCTGTCTACAACCGAGTTAGTTCTGGAGTGTAAAAGTTAAGGACGTCCTCCAATACGTATAGGCTGGCTGGATACTGTTTAGTAGTCAACCCATGTTATCAAATCCGACTTATTTTAACGATTGCTAGCCGCAGATAACAACTAGTAACTTCAGAAGCGTTTACTTATTGGCCACTAGCGGCCACCCATCCCGCTTCCGACCAGGTTCGCTGCTGCTTAATTTTTAAATGTGCCACACGTGCTATATCCATCTTGAAACCATTCTCGGCACTCGAAACAACCTTTTAATGCTCTATAAACCAGCAGTTTTGTGGCGCGACGTAACAAGTCGCCTTTACGGTCAATGTCAATGGCGAACAGCGACTGGCTCGACTGAACTTTAAAATCCTTTCAAGCAATAAGATTTATTTCTCCGAAGCAAAGAATTTGCAGGAAAAATAAGAATGGTTTTCCTACTCGCGATATGTTATAAAGTTATTTTCTCTTGTACGCAGTTTTAGTTTGTAGAGAAAAGTCACTGCCAACGTACCGATACCGGCTCAACTTGAACCGAACGGTTTAGTACGTGGTGATGGCAAGAGGCCCGACGGTATAACTCTCATCCCCTGGAAGAATGGGAGGTGTCTAGTGTGGGACGCTACTTGCGTTGACACACTGGCACCTTCTCATATTAATATATCTTCCAGGGCAGCCGGAGTCGTGGCGACTGACGCTGAAATCCGCAAGTGCCAGAAATATGGAGATATAATTAAAGATTACATATTTCTGGCATTTGGCGTTGAAACTATGGGACCGTGGGGATTAAATGCTAAATTATTTTTTAAGCATCTGTCCAAACGTTTGATACAGTCAACGAATGATCAGAAAGCTGGCATATACCTCGGTCAACGAATTAGCCTTGCTATTCAACGAGGTAATGTTGCCAGCGTTCTGGGAACTCATCCTAGGGACAGTAATTTGGATGCAGCATTTTATATTTAATTTAGCAATTTGTTTTTTCTTTACCTTTTAAGTTATTCTTTTATATATACATATAGTTATAAAATAAGTTATTTAATATATTCATATTGTTATTTGAAAATTAATAAAATTATACATTCCTTCGAGAAAAGATTGTTACTTGTGACATTTTGTTTGGAGTAGCAGTAGCTATCGATTTTAATTTGGATTTTCGGTTGAGAGAGCAGTTTTCAAATTTAGGTCGGATGATGATTAACTATAACTTTAAGGAAAATACGTACAATATTTTTTATTTTAAGTATGTATGTATTTAACCTTGGGCCTCATGGAGAAATATGTCTTAAAGTACTCTGTCGTGCAAAAATATTGTATTGATGACATGTAAGTCTCATTTTCATAAAATTTTAAATAGCTTACACAGTATTACACATATCTTAGAACGGGATAACTTAGACTAAAAGTTCAACGTTCAGTTAGCTAATCTGCACTTGAATAACGTTTAAAACGCCCCAGGGCCCTTCCAATTAGCGCGGCGAGCAAAGTCAAGGTACACATCATATGTACGGGTATTTGGAGCCAACAGTTATGTTACGAGTTTAATATGAAAAAGGAAAACAGACTTAAATATTGACAATATTTAAGTTTTTCCTTCCAATATCAATACACAGTCTAAACTACTGTGATTAAAACCTTGATATTTTTCTCGAAATGTTTTTTTGATACCTTGAATTTTTTTTTTTTGTGAAAATAAACAAAAAAAAAGGATTTTTAGAAACGCGCCCTTCACGGGACAAGTATGGCGAGGAAAGATCGTATTGTTAGGATGGCGTTCCATGAGGTTCTTTAAAAGACCTAACACCTATTGATCCCGGTACTTTTTGGTTTCCCGGGATCCCACTTCTGACACCAAATTGTTAGGATGGCGTTCCGTGAGGTTCTTTATAAGAAAAGAGAAGATCACTTCACTTAAGAAAGTTTTTTGATCAAAAGAGTACATCACATAAAGGCTTCCAATTATCGACTGTCTTAAAACACGTGTAAAATGGTATTGTAGGAATAAGGCCGCGGTTGGCGTTGCTTGCATCAACAGTTTTATTCTTAAGTGAAAATAGGTTATAACAGTATGAAAGTCCGCCAAATTTGATGCTAACTTAATGAAACGTAGTATTTGGCTTTCTGGTTTGATATAATAGAAAGTCTGTTTCGCATTTTTGGGAAAATTCAACCCCTAAGAGGGTAAAATAAAGGTCTAATGGACGGATATCATTATGGTTAGCGCTAATGAAGTCAAGGGTTCCGCTAGTCTCTACATATCATGAAAGTTTCGTGTCTGCCGATTACCGATATACTCGATTAGCGTGTACTGTAAGCGCTGTCAAAGTTTGAAATTCAATTACGCGACGTAAAAGACCTGGTCGACTCCGCTCTCAGTCGATGCAAAGTTCACGTCACTCAGACGTTGTGAAATAAATTCAAGTTCAATGTTACTCGAACTGCGTTGTAGGCGCTGCAGGTATGTTTACCCCACGTTCGCATTTTGTGGGATATCCAGCGTTACGTCAAACAAGGCTTAAGTGAAGAGTTCAGTGTTTGATCCTTGTCCTTTTATATAGTTAGAATTGGAATTACAAGAATTGTTAAATAAAATTTACATAAGTAACAGACGGACATGCAGCGCATCAAGTTAATCATAGATGTGTTGTTACTCCTGAGGCCTAAAATATTCGCCTTATATAAAAGTGAACCGGCATCCACACCCTTCCATCGAAGCGTAAAGACTACTTCACGCTAGAAATAAGTGTGGTGATAAATTTCCCAGTCTAAACTTATATGTTCTACCATTTAAAATACTTGCTGCTATAGGTATTACCAAAAAATAATATTATTTTTTTGCAGATTTATCTATTGAAATTATTGAACTAGACTGAGCTAAAATATAGCAAGCTAACGTCTGTTTTATCAGGCTGTATACCGATGTGCACTCGTGGTCAAACTTCAAATATTCAAAATTAAATAATCAACAACTAAATAATCTAAATACATATTTAATCTACTACGTATACGTTATTTCTTCGCGCGGCCACAGTTAATCTATAGACGTCATAATTACATTTAAAATAATCATACTATTACTACTTTTAACTAAAAGTGTCAGCCTTATTCAACTTTTACAGCGAAATAGTTTGTGAAACAAAACCAAGTCCGTTAGTTTTATTTTCCTGGTTACCCCAGCTGCAGACACAACACACTGTTATGCTTGTGTGAGTTTCTCGCTACAGTGATATTTTGCACTAGCACGTTTATAAGCCGGCTTTAGGTTTCTCTTGAATGTGCTTCGTGGTACCGTATTGTTATTTGTCGATAGAATAGTGATCCAGTGCTGGAACGTCCATTATAAAGAGATTGAGTAGGTAATATTCCATCATATGCACAGATTTAAAAAAATATATATGTATTTGCAAGAAAATGTGTAGTATGGCAAGTGATATTATGTAACAGAAATGTCTATATCTTTATTTTGTTTTTCCGTCCATTGCATTTTTGTTTAAAATAGCGTACACTCAAAACTTCAGAATTAGAAGGAGTAAAAATTTGTCACGTCATGAGGTAGCATTTATTTATGCAATTATTTTATTAAAATCCATTTACTCAAGCAAAAACATTTTTAATGCGTGTTAAGTCATCAACATACTAATATTTATTATATTCATAGCAATATACATAATCTTCTTCTTTATAAAAATGAACGTTTGTCTGTATGTCCTCTATAGAATCATAAACTATTCATTTGATCATGTGACGATCTTTGGCAAAGTTGTTGTTCATGAGCTCGCGAAGGTTTCTGCAGTATTTTTTTGAGGTGGCGTAGCAACGCGCGCAAAGTACGTACGGGCAGCTAGTAGCCAGTATATAATAATACCTTTCTAAGATTATAAGGGGAAAGTTTGTGGAGATGATTGCAGGGATGTTAGTTACTAAAACGAGCTAGAACCGTAGTCGTTTGATGAATTGTATAGCTTGAGTCGGTGGTGGTAATAACTCATCATTTAGACAGGTATCTGAATGATGAGTTTAGATATATGTTCCGGGTCTGGGTGTTTGTGTATTCGTCTTATGTGTGTCCATGGTACCCACGGCACAGGAGAAATCCTAGTGTGGGGCTGGCTATGAGTGTAAAAAGCGTGTAGTGTTTTGTTTTATTTTTTTTATTTTTTTATTTTTTTACTGCTATGGGTCCGTGTTTTATCCAATTTTATTTTGTTTAAAAACTGATTTTCTTTCCTATTTAGTAACTTAACTTCAGTGTTATATTTTAAAGTCAAAGTACTAAAACAAATGAAGTTACATAATTCGAAATTTGACATTTCAGACTTACAAACAGTCAAACACGAATTCGACACGAACGGATATTAATTATTGTGGTCGCGGGACCACATGGAACGTTAATGAAGTGCTAAATGCATCATGCTGACCAGTAATTAATTAATTCCTCGATAATACAGTTACCATTGCACGGAATACTAGAGGTATTTTTGTTTTCTACTTTCACGATACACATGTTTACAAATAATAAATTGTAATTCAACATTAAACCAGCCGTACTACGATCATCAAGTTAACCCATTATCGTCCCACTACTGGGCACGGGTCTTAGAATGAGAGAATATTTAGGCCATAGTCCACCGCGCAGCCTAATTGCGAATGACTAAACTTCACACATCTTTGAGAACTATTTTAAATAACTCTCATGTGTGTAGGTTTTCTCACGATGTTTTCCTTCGCCATAAATCAGTGATAATAAATTTCTAATACGCACATCATTTTCGAAAAATGAGTAGTGCGGACCTGTGATTGAACCTTGGACCGATCGGGAAGGCAAATTGCAACCAACTCATAAAATGATCAACTACAAACATTTAACATTTAAATCATGTTTTACGTATATCTAGTCGACTTTTGTCCTCTAGACGAATACTTATAATATTAATTATAAGTCCAAAGATATAACAATAAATTAATTCCTATTAAGCCTTTGAAAACCCTAAAATAGCTATTAGACGCCTAAAGGGTAATGAAACACACACAAACCGCCTTTTAAACAACAATTGTTATGTGACATTAAATACAGCTTACCACTCTTTTTTTATCCGGATTATGTTAATACAAAAAGGCTCGTAAATTAATCTGAAATTACGGAACGATTATTTAATAACATTTTTGTATTCATATTACAGAACCATTATCGCTGCGTATTAACTTTTCGTATGAACATTTTACGTTAAAATATTTTATAAAAGCGTTTCAATTAAGGCACTGATTAACGTCAGGGCACTGAATTAACGTCAGGGCACTGAAATTAACGTCAGGGCACTGAATTAACGTCAGGATTTAGTGTAGTGCCGTTAATGTTAAATCTTGGTAACGTACGAGTATTTGAAGGTGATGTAATTGTCACTCTGTAACACTTTCACTTAACTATTTTTTACTAAGAGCGTATTTAAAAAGTGTAAGAAAGAAATCGTTTTCCGAGACGTCCCACGTTTGTTCTCGGGAAAAACAACGCAACTGTGGCTTCCCTTGGGTACAACTATGATCTTACTTGGCGTCGATTTTACAGATGTCATTGAACGGCAGTGGCAACTCACCAGAAATTGGAGTGCATGCTCAATGGTATTTCCGGAGTGGAGCTACGAAGAGCTCTGGCCAAAAGTTTTGAGTACTTTACTCTTTATATCGATGAACATATGAACCCGTGAGAGCAGTGATAGCCTAACAGGTGAAACTTGTCCTCTCAATCGGGAAGTCCGAGGTTCAAACCCAGGCACGCACTACTGATTTATGTGCGTATTAGAAATTAATTATCACTGCTTTTCGGTGAAGGTAAACATCAGGAGGAAACCTACACACCTGATAGTTATTAAAAAAAAGTTGTCGGAGGTGTGTGAAGTCCACCAATTCGCACTTGGCCAGCGCGGTGGACTATGGCCTAAAACTCTTTCATTCTTAAAGAATACCCGTGTCCAGCAGTGGGACAATACTGGGTTGTATCATATGAACCCGTGTAGTGTCTTGAATTCCATCATCTCTTCCCATAAACATCATAGGAGGCGACTAATGGACAACTTCCAATAGATAGGGTAGCAGGGTCTTCCTGTGTAACATCAACACATTGCGGTCACATGCCTATAACCCCCAAATGGAAAAACATATGACTGGCACTTTAAATGGGCGAAAGGTGACTGTGACATATATGCGTATGTCATCAGTCACCTGTCGACCTGCGTGACGGTGGGGTTACCATTCAGATATGACGCGCAGTGACTCCTTCGAGTCCCGGCCAGACAGGTGTCTAAATTTTTGTTCTGGGTCTGGGTGTTTGTGTATTTGTCTTTGTGTGTGTCCATGCTACCCACGACAGGAGAAAATCCTATTGGCTATAAGCGTAGAAGGCTTTGAGTGTAGAAAGCGTTATGACGAGTCAAAGATACATGCAATCGTGTATCGAAGGAAAAAAAAACACCGTTGAAAAACCTTCCTACTCATTTATTCTTATTACAATTATAGTGTCTTAAGGATTAATAAAATGTATTTATTACATCAAAACTCACCTGGGCACACTCACATTTTATTTTAAATTCTCGGAACTATCTCACAAATTCTGTCTAGTCTTGTAATAAATACTGATCAAAGGATCTCTATCCTTGTATCCAATTCCATTAATTACGTACATTTATCTCTATGAGCATTTTGTTATTCAATGTTCTTTAACCCCTGAACATGAAAAAACTAACAAAAAATCTTGTTACTTTGAGCGAGCAAAAAATGTTGTTACTTAACAAGATTTTTACTCGTTTTATACAGAACGTGAGTATTATATGTATGTTCATAAGAGTAATGAGATAAATCATATTTTATTTGCTAAGATTGTCATTGGCCAATAAACATACAAATGAAATTATGTCAAGCTTAGTCGAAGCTTTTTGAATTGTCAAAATTCCGTGCTCTCAACTCTCAGTTTTCGTGTTTTGAAACGTTTGAAAAACTATATAATATTCTTAACAAATTATGTCACAAAGAAGAGAGTCGTTTCATCTTATTGAGAATGACTTTTACCTAGTTCTAATTATTGGCAAGGAAGGTCTCAGGAGTTTTTGTTTAGTTTGCCGTTTAAGTTTTAGAAATGAGTAAGTAAGATAAAAGGAATGTCTAGGAATGTAAAGGAATGAATGTGGAATTATGAGATTAGATTCTTGTTCTGGGTCTGGGTGTTTGTGTATTCGTCTTTGTGTGTGTACGTGGCACCCACGACACAGAAGAAAATCCTACAGTGGAGCTATCTATGAGTGTAAAAGCGTTTTATGTTTTTAAGTTTAATGCCTGTTTTGATGAAACATAATAGATTCGTACTAAGGAAACCGTGCGGGTCAGTCTGCAAAAGTCAGAACTCTATTTTCACATATTTAATTTGTCGCCTTTCATTTTGTATCTATTTTGCTTTGCATTACAAAATACTTCGAACCTCTCTGAATCCAGATCGATACGAATCATTGAAAGACTTTTGGTGCGGTCCGTAGCTGTCTGTACTAGCCAGCCATTCGAGCATTAATCTGCGAAGTAATGGATCGTCGGAAGCAGGCATACGATAAACCACGAAAATGATTTTCCATTTGCCATAGTGTAGCTCTGCCAAAATTATTCTGGCTAAAGCTTCTGGTAATACACTAGTACCTATGCATGTGAAAATAGAAATGAATACGGACGGATAAGCACAGTAATTACGTATTTGCATTCATTCTTTAATTAATAGAATTAAACGTCTTTACTATCTTGGACGTTTGTTTCTCTCCTATCGTCAATATTTTTAAAGGTACACTATTTTTTGTATCAAAAAACAGACGCCAAGTCATAAATGTGACATAAAAGCTGAAGAACACAAGAACAGCAATTAATTTAATACACGCTACAGGTAAGTACCCAGTTATTAGTCCCAGTGAAAAGTGGTGTAGACGGACTGACTAGATATAATTTATGCACAGTAAAATATTGGCAAAATTTGCTAAAATTTTGGATTTCTTAAGACCGACATATTATACCGGTTATAACAAACAAGGGGGTTTTTAATTAGACTGTTTTTTTAAAGAGTCAAATTAAAAACCCCCTTGTTTGTTAAAATTGGTTGTTATTAATACAAATGTTTTTAAAAGGATAGAATGGACAGAGACAACTACAATTTAAAGCACTACTTGCAATACATGGTACAAGTACATTTTAAAGGTGGTAGAACCAATACAGTTCATCCGGGGAAGTACCACCGCCACACCTATTTCTAGCTTGAAGCAGTTCTTGCGTTTCGATGGAAGGGTGTGGTTGCCGCCAATCTTTCACATGAGACGACCATCATTGTCCTCGGGAGTAGCAACGCATCTGTAATTGACTTCAGACAAAACCCATGTTCTGTATAAAGTTGATTACAGATGTCCATGGGTGGCAGTGACCACTTACCATCAGGTGGATTGAATGCTCGTTTGCTACTTCAGTCAGATATAAAAAAAAATCATGAACTTTATACAGAACCCATGTTCTGTATAAAGTTGTTTACAGATGTCCATAGGCGGCAGTGACCACTTACCATCAGGTGGATTGAATGCTCGTTTGCTACTTCAGTGAGATATAAAAAAATAAAAAATAAAACATGAACACTAAATATTAGCTCACTTGTTTTCAAGGTTGAAGCTACCTTCACTTAGGAGGTAGTAAGATTACAATCATATTGAGTTCAAACAGAGAATGCCTAGGAATTGCATTTCTCCACCATCGGTCACGGCCGCCGTTTATAATCCCTGGCATTCAATTTGCGTTTCCAATTACCTAGTCCGATTGAAATGGAACAATAGAATACATGTTTTGTTTGAGAATTGTTGTATATGTTTAGAAATCTGTTCGCAATATATTTCAAGTTCATCTAATATAAGTTGGGCAAAAACTAGTATTTTATGTATAGTTTTAATATCTATAGTATATAAGTATATCAAAGTCAAACTCTTTGTGGTTAGACTTCCACAGCACATTTTTTTATCTGAATGAAGTAACAAAATTTACTTTGGAGTTTACTTTTGAAAAATCTTCCCGTAGGCATCCATCTACGTCACCAATGAAATATGTGTATGAAATTTTAAGCTTCTAGCCCTATAAATTCGAACTATGCGTTGATACATCAGTCAGTCATTTTTGCTTTTTACATATGTAAATATTTATCACCGTTTGCAGATGTGAAGACGGGAAGGCAAAGAACAAAGGACAAAAACAATAACAACACCTCCTTTAGTTTGCATATGTTAATCTAATTTTGAAATAGCAAGACCTCCATGCTGAGTTTCGACTTATTTATAAGCGTCATTTTAAGAAGCCATGTAAGCGATAGCCTTAAGTCCTCCATCAATATACAGAAACTCTCAATTCACTAGATCATCTACATATAAGGTATATTTAAACGCTGGTCCGCGCGAACTGCTAGTTTTTCATAATAATGTTGTACCATATTATGGTACAACATTATTGGAAATAGAAACTAAACATACAAATACAAATTTTGCGCTTCACCCGTCAACATATATATGATAAGAACTCTCAGATTATTCAGCGTTTCATTTTGTAATTCTCTCTAATAATGGGTTGATATTATTGGCCGACAGCTGGGCACGGGTCTTCTGTCAGAATGAGAGAGTTTAGGCCATGATCCACCGCGCTGGCCAAGTGCGAATTGGTGGACATATTGTAATTATGCTTGGTGAATTTCAACCCGAAGTTAGGTTTCAAAGAAATCGAGTGGAATATTATTTCTGAAACGAATTAGAACAATGCGATGAGCCTTGATCCTCATAACATATGAATAAAGTTTCAGAGAATCGCGTCGCGTCGAAAACCGCGTTGTGTATAAATTTTAATGCAATTGTACTTTATTACACGTAGAAACATTAAACTTTCAACATTTATATCCTCACGCTAGGATTATCTTCTGTGTCGTGGGAATGGCTTCCAAAACACACACAGAAACACTACAGGAAACTAAATTCATCATTTAGAAATGTCTGGCCGCGAACCGAACCCGGAACGCATTGCTTGTCAGGTATAGTAGCCGCTCCGCCACAGGGATCATCACAATGTTGTTTATGACCGCAGTAAGTGTTACTGTTACATAGGCAAACGTTGCTACTCATATTTTGTGTCTTTGTTATCTCTCAGAATATCTACAATAAGACGAGCAAGATACTTGTAGATACTCTTAAATATTTCAACTAATTATATTTTGCAAACTTCAAAAGTTGTTTACATAACCTTAAACCCATCAAAACGTCATTTATTTTTTTATGAAAATACCTAAATTCTTAATTACCTTTCTTCTGATTAATTCTTCTAGCAATATTTTGAAGACAATCCGTAATCGTCTATTAATCGTCTATTAATCTTTTCTTCAAAATTGTATAAGATTTATTATAGGTGGATTAGATAGTTACAATTCATTTTATAGAGTGTATAAATTAAGAAATAAATAGGATAAAGTCTATAATCAAAGAATTTGAGGTGTTCATTATCTTAATAACGTTTAAAAATAACAGTTAACCTCATTCTTCAAAATAAATTTGAAGCATGGTGATATGTAATGTTTTATGATTTGGAAAGGGAGATACTCATTTACTTATAACAAAATTCACTATATGATAAGTTCATTATATAGTTACTATCGAGTAGACATGCTCTTTTGCAATTCAATGTTGTAAGAAACAATTCCGCTACGATGTAGTATTCGTAGCTCGTAGCGTCTCGTGCGTAGCATCTGCTACGTGACTACGACACAATCGTCCTTGATTGTTATACCCCATCCTATTAACAAATTATAATGTAAAATTATAGCAAAAAACAACTGCTTAAAAAAGTCAACAGCTTTTTTGGTGTTATAATTTGCTTAATTTAACGCTTTTTTGGATTTTCGTAAAAACAAAATAAAAGTATTATAATGCATATAATACTTTTATTTTGTTTTTACGAATTATATTTGATACGATAGCCAAATTGTTATGATAACAATCATTATTTATATTTTCGTCCATACATTACAATGTTCTTAGCCATTATAAAAAAAAAAAAACAATAAACAAAAGCACATCAATTTAAACGAACATTATTATTGTATGGATATGTTACAGTACATTTATAATCATGCAGCTATTTAAGCATGAATATTGCTTATTTAAATGTATGTTCTGTTCATGATTTACGTCAAATTTGTTATTCCGATAGATTAAAAAGATCTAAATTAAAGTTATCTTAGATCTTCTTAAGGAACCCAGGTGAATTTTTAAACTGATCTTGGTATTTTGGTTCAAATACTAAAAAAAAAATGACAAAAATCTGCTTAAAATTAAAATGAATTTATTTAATCCTTACTCTGTTTCCACTTTACGTTTTTTGTTTTTACCTTTTTCGCCGTCTAAAGAAATTTGCGATAGGCACAGCTATTTTACGCTATAAAATTTAAATACGGATTAAGCAAAGGGTTTCTTAAATTACTCTTATCTTGTATTATCTCGAGATTAAATTATAAAGCCAACCAAATTTAACCTTTTAAATCGACTCTACCTCTCGGCTACTTTCATCATAATAATACGAGTACCTTAATAAATAACTATCCATAAATCCTAATTAAACTTTGCAATATACTTTCGCTTTTATGGAGCTATAGAAAAGGGCGCTAAAACACGGTTCAAAGTTACCAAGCGTTTGTACAATTTGCTTTACAATTTAATTTTTAATCAGCCCTATTCGTTGCCTACGGGCAGACTTGTTTTCGTGCTTCGGGAGTTTGTATTGTAGACGCCGACAATATATATGTATAGATATGCATGAA